>VIAB01031993.1:0-12509 GCA_009801035.1 Oophaga pumilio | reverse complement strand
ATCTCGTTAGCGACGCTGTTTAGTGTGGCATACCCTTAACTTTTGTGTTGCAGCATCTAATGTGCATGTATAAAGGTCATTGTGAAGGGATCAGGGTGAGATGTGACATCACTATTGTGATTGGTTGATTTTGTTATCAGCTGTGTATAGAGTTGTTACCTGTCATTGTAATCTTAAGAGGTTTTGGAGCAGAAACTAAGTAGAATGTCACCAAATCTTCCTCTAACATACAAAAACTTGGAGTTTCTGCTCAGTTTCCACTACAAAATCTTAGCAAAAAGCCTTGGTGTGCACATAGCCAATTGGTCATTTTCTGATGATAGCTTCCCTTTAAAATAAATAAGAGTAATAAGTTCATTTTTTGAACCATCTAGTGCTTAGCACAGTTCCGATTTCCATGGATAAGCTGGATATAATTTCCTATATATGAATGATTAGAAGACCCACTGACAGGTCAGTCACTCTTAATATTCTTCATTGGATATAAAACATGTCCACTCATATGTTATAGTGTTAGACACATGACCACAACATTTTTTTTACTGGATGTAAATTTCAGGTATTCCTGGCATGAGATGACTGGTGTGTAGGTTATCAATATACTTTTTTTCCACTTCACTAAAACTAATTGATTTGTAAAGGTATGGATCTGTTCAACCCAGGACTAGGGTTTCTGGTAAAAGCAAATTTTCAAGAACATTTTTGACATTCATGAATTACTAATAAACTTTCATACTAATTTTATCATTGCATTTAGAAGGGCTTAGACTAGAAGGATGAACAAGTGTCATTTTTGTCCTAGTTTTAGTGGCGCTGTATATATTACTGACTAACATTAGGAATACAACTTCGCGGTTGCTACATTGTGAAATTTTAATAGACAAATAGTAGAAAATGCAAGGTTCATTAAGTGTTTTTACTTTTGATATGGGGTCTAAGGGGTAACATTTCTCCTTGTGGAGTGTGACAAGCAAGGCCTAGAATGTCAGAGTGAGGAGACTTATAGGCCATGCATGCTCCTCTGGGAAATTAAATATGCAAATTGTCTCGTCAGAGAGAAAGGGGACTAGAACTCTAGTGCTGGCTATAGGAAGTAGCAATCCTAAAAGTCAATATTGACCCTTTAACGAGCCTTGCCATATGACTTGGGATAAAAGCCAATTATCCGATGTCACGCGGCAAGGCTGGTTAGCGTCAATAGTGACTTTTAGGGTTGCTACTTCCTATAGCTGGCACTAGAGTTCTAGTCCTCTTCCTCCCTTAAGAGACAGTTTGCATAGTACATTTGATATAAAAACATCAGACTACTGATATCACTATCTAAAGAACAGATTGTTTACTCGGCTCTTGGAGCAAGAAGTTTTCTTTCTGTAAAATTCTCTTTTTTTTTTTTTTTTTTTTGTCGGGCATATGTTAACCAGTGAATTCTTTATGAGACAAAGCTGAGACAATCCACCGGTTCACTTACATCATTTATGTATTAGAATATCGCTGATATTGTGAAAATGTATACGTAAAAGTAGAAGAATATGAATTATAGAAACCAACTTCTATTTTTCTAAAAAAGAAAAAAAAAAAAGTAAAAACATTTTAATAAAATACATTATATATCTGAATACTATTACCCTAATGCAATGTAAATATAGAATTGTAAATAAAAATGCAAGGGTGGTTAATATGGCAAAGATGATGTATAAAATTCTTTATCAATAGTGTCCTAATATTCAATTATACCTGTTTTTATTTGCTAGTCGGCTACAATAGATATTGAGTAGAGTGGGTACAGTTTTTCAGTCTTTGCTCAAAATCCGGTAATATTACCCCAATGCTGTTTAAAGCTGAAGTTAATTCCAACAGGATGATAGTAAAACCACAGAAAACATTTTCCTTCATCCCCAGTACGCAACACTGAGATCCTTTTCTCTTTACACCAAGGAAAATACAGATGGCCATACACATGGGCTACTAGTCATCTAAACTCACCAATTTCACCTTGATTGGCCTAAAATTTAATTTGTATAAGGGTCACCCTTGCAGATGTAGGGGAGTAAGTGGATTTTGAGTTTTAGATTTTTTTTTGATCCTTGGTAAATCTGAGAAACAAAGCATGACCAGAGATGTCTGGCAGCTATCTAATGTGTTTCAGTAGGTCAAACAAGTAATTGAGTTGTCTAATGGCCCAAAACACATTAAAGTAGTCCGAATCCACCAATTTCGGCAGTGCTGGCTTATTTTTATGGGAGCCTTCCAAATCTTACCCAAGACATGATGATGGGGGGAAGGATCAGACAATTCTTTTGATTCCCCTGGAAATAGGTGGCCTCCAGAAGGTGTCTGGCAGTAGTTTCCGTTTTCTCTGAACATAGATGTTGGACTATTGAGCATGTAGCTGACCATTATCTGATGTGTATGGGCACCTTTGGTTGATAAAATAGGGGGTTTGCTTTTTCTTCCCAGTAACAGCACCACACATGTCAATAGGCTGTGTCTGGCGTTACAACGGTTTCTCATTTTGGACAACCCCAACAACCTGCGTCCCATTGACATTAGTTTTGTGAAAACAACTAGAGTGTAAAAATGTTCTCTTTATCACACATAAAAAAAAAACTAATGCAAAAGTCTTTACGTTTTTATTTTCTCTACTGGCAGCAAGCACAATCTGCATGTCACGGTCATCTTATGGGTAACATAGTCTTCTGTCTTAGGCTATGTTCACATGTCCAGTAATCAGATGTTAGAACAGATCCAGCAGCAATCTGTTGTCAAAAAAAGTGCACAGATACAATTAAAAAACGAATTTCAACCAAATTTGGGGAGGGGTTTTACATTAAAGTCTATGGACATCGGATCTGTTAAATAGCCAATCCTGTTTTTTCCATTTGAAACTGATCCAGTACTCAAAAACCAGATCCTTTTCAAATGAAAGAAAACGGCTATTTTCATAGAGTTCAAAATAAAAAAAATAAATACAGTTGTAATTATTATTTTTTATTTATCCAGACATAACAGTTGTGTCTGCACAACTTTTTTTGCTAATGGATTGCCTCTGGATGCGTTTTAGCGGAGGGTTACTGGACATGGCCTTACAACTATCTATTATCAGAAATTGGCACCAGAAAAAAAGTGGATGTTAAGTGAAGGCTGTTCCATTTTTCATGATTTTTGGATCGGGTCAGAAAAAAAAAAAGCTATACTCATATTTAGTATTAAGGATCTGAGTTAACACATGAAAGGCATTATTATTAAAGCAAAAAAGCAATATTTATCACTAAAAATCCACCATTTCTCTGACCTTCTCCACTAGAACTGGAAGTGATGAAATCCTAATTACTACTTACCTGACCCTGGAGACAATGAGTAGCCTCAGCAGCCAAGTGACTGGTGGTCAGAACGCCATAACTTCCGGTCTCCGAGAATACCAATGGAGTGGCAGCACTGATGTATGGGCTGATCCCATTATTATGTAATGTATCTTTTATAAAGATGGCTACCACCTGTAAACCTATCAGAAGCCATCTAATACCCCTATAAAGTAGTACAGTTGGAGAGTATGAATGAATTTAAATGGGTTCTATGTAGATTACAGAAAGTAACTTTTCTAGTCTACTCTCCAGTGCTTAGTCAGAAATGTAGAGACTTATCGGAAATATTAGTAAAATATTGCTCATATTTACATATGACTTCCAGAAACAGTATTAGCATATTGATGTACCAGCCTTTATAATAAGTAAGCCCCACAGCTTAAACAATGATGTACTTTATTCTCAGGAATGGTGTAGTTTTTGATGTTGAATATATGAACTTGTAGCAATAATCTGCACAATCACTGGGAAGAGTGGACATAGAGTTTTCTATCCATAAAGGCTTTTGTAAGAGGATATAGTCAGGAGGAGCCTTGAGCACAACAATGTAATTCCTCAGATTTACAGTTGTATGGAAAATGTGTAATAAGTTATCTGCTAGAATATACCATATTTTTGGACTACAAGACTCACTTTTTTTCTCCAAAATTTGGGAGGAAAATGGGGGTGCGTCTTATATTCCGAATGTAGCTTACCGGGCGGTGGTGCAGCGGGGTCACAAGAGGCAGGGTCGCCACTGCAGGAAGCTGGCAGTGGCAGGAGTGAGGCGATACTGCGGTGATCCATTGATCTCCCATCTCCCTCTGTGCACATTCATCTATTGGCAGTGGGATTCACAAAATGTTGCAGGTGCCGGTGCATGCGCATATTTAGATTTCAGCTCAATGATCTCACCTCCTGAGATCTCTGTTTGCGCATGCGCTGCTTCCAGCAGCCATTCTGAAGTCCACTGCATTGAAAACCATGGAAGTCTAGGGACGTCGGGGTTTCATAAAATGTCGGCGCAGCCCTCGCACCGCCAAACACCCTCTCCTACCAGCCTTGGACCCGCAGCATCGCCCCACTCCTGCCGCGGCCAGCTTCCTGCAGCAGTGACCCTGGAACCCCTCTTCACCGCATCCGGTAAGCTACATTCGGATTACAAGACACAAATCTGTTTTCCCCAAAAACAATTTGCGGGAAAAAGGCCTCTTATAGTCCGAAAGATACAGTAGATAAAAACTTTGTTTTTTTTTGTGTTTGGGTTTTGGGTTTTTTTACACTGAAGCTTATGGTAAACAGATATTAGCTGCATAACCATTATTTCATCTGTAATCAGATCTGTCTTCTAGCACTGTCCACGCACCGAGCACTAAGATTGTTCCAAGGTACCTTTACCAAAAACAGAGTCATTAAAAGCTAAACAGACTGATCCATTCAAAACCAGGAACTTTGGCTTTTGTTTTGCCTCTGTGTTTGCTCCGTTTGCGAAAGATCAAGTTTATTTTTAAATTTATGGATTATTTACAAAGTGATGACAACTGCATATCTGAACAGACCCTTAGAATTCAGGAATCCTTCATCCTCCAGTCGCGTCCCAAAAATCATCTCTTACCAGCCTGCTCCGATAACGGGATCTGATCTAGAAACACTTCCCATATACTTGTGTATGTGGATTGCTGTGACTCCTGTAAGACAACACAAAGGTCCACAATGATTTTGCACGACTGCGGTACAAAATATAATAAATATGCATTTGGCCTACAATTTTTAAGCTATGTAATTGTTTAGAAGAGTAGTAATAAGGGATATACTGGTGCATGCAAGAAGATCTGGTAAATGCCAGGACATTGATTGTAACATCTATAATCTGTGAGTTAAGGTAAATAACAAGTAACATAAAGAGTCCCTCCACCCAAGACACCACATTATTACTTGGTATTTGTGTTACTAGTGCAGCTGATTTACATTTTGATTAGGAGTTTAATATCCATTATACTTACAAATTATGTAGCTTTGTGTAGTAACATATCTATTGAAAGAAATGACTATTTGTCATGGTTATCAGGCTTGCCCCAGACATAAACATCAGTGAATAGTTGATATGATCCTAATTAAAGTGGATCTGTCGCCAGATTGCCCAGAACACACTATATGAATTTCTAATTACATCTCTCAGATCGGATAAGGATGCACTATTAACTTTGAAAATCTAAGGTTGTATAATCTAGCTGGGCTGTAAACCTAGCTTGAGTGACAGCTCCTCAGTGTCCCTCCTCCCTGCTGAGATCTCACACTGCTGTGTACCAGCTGCAGCTGTCTGGCAGGCTGAGTGCATGGACATTAAATACACTTCAAGTCATGAGCTAGTTCATTCTTTAACTAGACTCAAAAAAAATGCTCATATTAACATGATTATTCATCTATTTTGACACCGATTTTCAAAGTAAATACACCGTCTTCAACTGGTCTAAGAGATCTATTTAACAATGTGTACAGTTTCTATTGTGAAATCTGTTCACAGATTCGATTTAAAGCCCAAGTAGCAATGTACTTATTATTAGGTTATAGCTCTACTCTAAAGCCTGGGTCTCACATAGCGATACACCAGCGATCCCGACAACGATATGCACTTGTCAGGATCGCTGGTGTATCGCTACATGATCGCTGCTGAGCTGCCAAACAGGCAGCTCAGGGCAGCGATCAGCAAAGCGACACTGTGGGTAACATCGCTTAGTTACCCGCAGTGTACCTTGGTTACCAGCGCCCTGATGCAGGGAGCTGGTAACTAAGGTACACATCGGGTTACCAGGCGCTGGGCGGTGCCTGGAAACCAGCTGTGTACCTTGGTTACCAGCTCCCTGCATCAGGGCGCTGGTATCCAAGGTACACAGTGGGTTTCTAGGCACAGCCCCGCGCCTGGAAACCCGCTGTGTACCTTGGTTACCAGCGGATCGCTGGTCTCCCGCCTGTCACGCGCAGCGATGCATGCCTGTCAGCGGGAGACCAGCGATCAAAAAAATGTCCAGGACATTCAGCGACGATCAGCGATACCCAGCAGGGGGGCTGATCGTCGCTGAATGTCACACACAGCGATATCTCTGGTGAGCTCGCTGCTGCGTCACAAAACTAATGACTCAGCAGCGATCTCGCTAGCGATATCGCTATGTGAGACGGGGGCTTAAAGCAAGCTCCAGTATCCAACTAGAAGATCAAAACTTAAAAATAAATGCAGTAAATAATTTGACATACCATACTCATTCACATTTATATTTTGGTTGAGGGGTTTTTCATGGAAACGTATATAAAAATTAAGATTTTTTTTTTTTCTTCTGGAAAAGAAGAGAAATGTTCAGTTTAGGAAACGTTCCCTTGTTCTCTCTTCCGGAATCTATATTCCAAAAAGTCTGTTTCTATTAATTCCCAATTTTTGAGCATGTTTTCATAGAACCTCTGTCATCTTCCCTTTCTGTTATTCTTACTGGAAATGTTCTTAATTTTGTTACATTCACAAGGGGAAAAGTAACACCAAGCTATCAATTTAGGCTAGGGACACACTTCATTTATGGCCATATATGCAGGGGACAGTGACCACAGATAGGATTGTTGCCTTGGTATCTGTCCACCATGAGGACCCTTTGTAAAAATACGTATACCACATAGTATAATTTTTTTTCAGTAACCCCTTGTGTAGGATAGTACAGTCTGCAGTGCTTTCACATGGCCGATAGAACACACTTTTGACCTTCTGATGCATGGGAATATTGAAATATTCATTGAGACAAAAAAATCCCGTTTTAATTATACATTTCTGCATAAAATAAGAGCAGAATGACAGTATTCCAAGTTGTAAGAAAATATGGAAATCCAAGTAGTTACAAATATGTCAGTAGGGATGACAGGTCTTCCATAAGTGACGCCTGCATTTGTTGTAGCGCTGAATTATTGATAGACTGTGGCACCAGCAGTCGCGTCTCTACGATATGTTGATGTTGTCTCCGTAGTATGTTGGTATAGAATGTCTATCCTCAGTTTTCGTGTGTGTGCCTATTAGTCTCTGTGGGATGTTGTTTTTATTCCCAGGCAACGCTGGCTGTTCCGTTTATACATTACCTTGGGATTATGACATACTTTATTTTGTGTATAAGATGCAACCTGAGCGCTTTCCAGGACAGATTTTGGGTATCACTGTGTGTTATGGTATAGTTTCCTTTCAGCAGCTGCTTAAAAATAAAATCCACTTGTGATATATGCAAATGGGATTCTCTCAGCATCGAGGGAATATGTATGGTGTGATGTATTCTGCTTCATTTTGTTTACAATTTTTGCCTCTCCAATGAGCCATAGCTTCCAATCTACTTCACGGAGTGATTGCCATTACCGTTCTTCTCTTCTAGAATAGCATCAGTTTATGGGAAATAAAATATGTAACGACTCGGGATTTCTACCCCACTTTAGATTTGTACATATGTAATGATGGAAATGCTGTTAAACCCGTTACAACCTTTTGTCATGACGTTTAGTTTAATCGATAACCTTTCTAAGATGGAGATGAAATCTCTGCGTCCGTAACACAATTTCAGGTACCTATGGGATGTCGGTTGCTAGTGTTCGCCGTTTACACCTCTTTCTTTTAGCTAATGTGATGTTAAGCTTTATGTTTTTTTGTATATAGTGTTTGGAATGGCATTGTTCTAGATCCGACCATCGAGTTCCGGGGTGGAACGCAATCAGACGGGGATAAACATAGGCAAAATAAATCTATATATAAACTGTATGTTTTACCTATTTTAGTTCTTTCCTTTGCCTTTTATTATTTGTAAAATAAATACCAATTTCTTATATACATAAACACATCTCTATATATATATATATTTATATACATGGTGCTAAATTCCAGACAGCGACCCTCTTAATTATTTTTACATACTGTGATTAAGTCATTTTATTTAATTTCATACGTAAATAAACCAGCAGTTTATTGTTAGGGCAAAGAAAATATACAACAGAAAGAGCTTTTTAAAAGTATACAGCAAATGATGATCGTGAGAGAAATATCCTTTTTACATTGGTATTGTATGTATTTGAAATAGAAATTTATCTATGTTGAAAACTAATGCTATTTTCTGTGTGTGATTATTAAGAGGGATTCTACTGTACATAAATAAGTGAAATAAAGTTTGGACGTTTTGTTCAAAGCATGAATGTGAAAACCTGATAATTGTAACTGTGTAATTCACTAACTTTGATTTTATTATTTTTATTTTATTTTTTTTTACACAAAATAAATCTGTAAATATATTTCTTCTGAATTTGGTTTCATAGTTCTAATTCCACATTTAATTTAGCAAACACTTTGTAATGGGTCGTCTGTATTTGGGGTATATGCGTGTCGAGTGGGAGAGGGGTCTTCTGTTCACTGAAGTGAAAGCTGCTGCAAATAATAACTCTTTTTCTGGAAGACCCCTAATTGGATGGACTCTTATAAAACTCTACTACTACACTGCTTTGACGAACTCCATGCATACCTCAGATGGAAGTTTTCGCCTGCCCCAGGAAGAACAACTCATCACAGTGGAGTCCAAGTTGGTGTGGTCTATTTTTTAAATGTAATGTACCCCATGGGTGTAAAGCTCCTTCTGCATTGGAGTAGGAGCATGTCGACTGCATATAAACCTCTGTAAGGCTCTGTATACACTGTGTATTCAAGCATTTCGTACTCGGAAACATTTCTTGATTTATACTCCTGATGGAAGTGTCCTGTGTCGCCCATTGTTGTCCAGTTGAAAAGAACGTCTATAGCACAGTATACATAATTTTTTCGTTGATCCACTGTGTAGAAAAGCTCAGTCTACAGCAGTAAAAATAACAAGAGCGATGTCAGCATAGAGATAACTAGTAGATCTGCAGCAGATAAAACAGTGATTTTATCAAAAGTCTCTGCTCCGACATCATGCTACTCTCAGATGGGGAAGCACAGACCTGTTAACAGATTTCCTTTAAGACAGTTAAAGGTAGAAAGCTGTACAGCACATAGACAGTGGGGAAAATAAGTATTTGATACACTGCCGATTTTGCAAGTTTTCCCATTACAAAAAAATGGAGAGGTCTGTAATTTTTATCTTCGGTACACTTCAACTGTGAGACAGAATCAAAAAATAAAAACAGAAAATCACATTGTATGATTTTTACATATTTCATGCAATAAAATGCAAATTAAGTATTTGATATAATAGAAAAAACAGAACTTAATATTTGGTATAGAAACCTTTGTTGCAGTTGCAATATCAGAGGTCAGATGTTTCCTGTAGTTCTTGACCAAGTTTGCACCCACTGCAGCAGGGATTATGGCCCACTCCTCCATACAGATCTTCTTCAGATCTTTCATGGTCTGGGGCTGTCACTGGGCAACATTGAGTTACAGTTCCCTCCAAAGATTTTCTGTTGGGTTCAGGTCTGGAGACCTTGAAATCCTTACAGAGCCACTACTTAGTTGCCCTGACTCTCTTTCAAATCATTGCCATGATGGAAGACCCAGCCACAACCCATCTTGAATGCTCTTACTGAGGGAAGGAGGTTATTGGTCAAAATCTTGTGATACATGACCCAATTTTTCCTCCCTTCTATATGGTGCAGTCATCCTGTCCCATTTGCAGAAAAGCACCCCCAAAGTATGATGTTTCCCTCACCATGCTTCATGGTTGAGACAGTGTTCTTGGAGTTGTACTCATCCTTCATCCTCCAAACACGAGTGGAGTTGATACCAAAAAGTTATATTTTGGTCTCATCTGACCATATAACCTTCTCCCAGGCGTCCTCTGGATCATCAAGATGGTCACTGGTGAACTTCAAACTGGCCGGGACATGTGCTGGTGTGAGCAGGGGAAAATTGCATTCCCTGCAAAATTCTAATTCATGATGGCGTAGTGTATTACTAACGATAATGTTTGCGATTGTGATCCGAGCTGTCTTCAGGTCATTGACCAGATCCTCCTGTGTAGTTCTGGTCTGACTCCTGACCTTTCTCAGAATCATCCTTACCCCATGGGGCAAGATCTTGCGTGGAGCCTCAGACCGAGTAAGATTAACAGTCATCTTCCATTTTCTAATAAGTGTGCCAACAGTTGTTGCCTTCTCACCGAGCTACTTGCCTATTGTCCTGTAGCCCATCCCCGCGTTCTGCAAATCTACAATTTTGTCCCTGGTGTCATTAGACAGCTCCTTGGTCTTGGCCATGGTGGAGAGAATGGAACGTGATTGATTCAGTGTGTGGACAGGTGTCTTTTATACAAGTAATGAGTTCAGAGTGGGATAACAGGTCTATGAGAGCCAGAATTCTTGCTGATTGGTAGGTGATCAAATACTTATTTTGTGTAATAAAATGCAATTTAAGTATTTAAAAATCATACAATGTGATTTTCTGGATTTTATTTTTAGATTCTGTCTCTCATAGTTGAAGTGTACCTGCAATAAAAATTACAGACCTCTCCATTCTTTATCGGTGGGAATACTTGCCAAATCAACAGTGTATCACGTACTTATTTTCCCCACTGTACAGTATATGTAGTGTAAGCAGACGGCAGTATATTTCATGAGTTAAGTCACAGATACTATTTTGATTACACTTACTGATAGGAAACATCCTAAATAAAACAGAGATGGATTACAATTGAATTAAATTGTTTGAAGATATAAAGAGAAAAACCGGATTCGGGAAGGTAAAAGTAGCAAGAAATCACAGATACAACACTAAATTACGGCAATACAAAACTGAATGTTAAAGTGGGACCAATCAATCACTTAAATAACTGATAATAAATAGACGATTAATACATTAACTGATTAAAAATAGATGAAGCAACTCATGATTGTTCACTTGCGGAGCTGGCTGTCTTCTCGTAGTGGCTGCCGCAGGGTACTACACATCCGCCTCCTATTGATTTGTATAGGAGGCGGATTTGTGGTACCAAGCCTCGGCCACTACAAGAAGATGGCCAGCTCCGCAAGTGACTACTTCCGGCCATCAACACCGACAACAGCTGATTGGCCTGGGAGTCAGGAGCCAGCTGATCAGACATTGATGACATCCTAAGGATAGTGGGAATATTAACGTGTGCACTACTATAAGAGGTGCTAAGAGTATGTTGCCACACCGTATAAATGTTTCAAAAGAACTCGGCACTCAATGTCATTAATGGGAAGTTTAATGTATTCCATATGTAGTACAAAATTAAACGTTTCGGTCGTACTACGACCTTCATCAGTAACTACAATAAAAAATAAGCATAAAGAAAATAAAAATTTAAATAACACGAGAAAAAGCAAATGTAACAAATACAAGTATATACAATAAATCACGATCAGTGAGAAGCTGAGAACATGGTATGGCAGAAGAGCAGCTTAGTCCAGTGAAAACATGCCTTCTAGAGGTGCGGACAAGAGAACCGGATCAAGGAGGAGATCAAGTGGAGTAAATGTGTGTGCTAGAATCAAATAATCATACCGATTTTGCACTTGTAGGAAGTCCTGTGGACGTAGAATTGAATACATGCTCTGCACAACCTAGTTATAGCGGAGAATAGAGAATCTGTGACTCACAAGTACAAAAAATGTAGCATATATTTATATGATGGGGCACATACCAATTGGGTAATAGTCATATGCCTAGAAGGGGTTAACTAGGAGCCGGCATCGCTGGACGGTGTCTATAATATAAAGCCAGAGTAAAAGGGGGTTATAATAAGAAAGCCTGCTTGCTTAGTACCTAAGGGGTTAAAGCATAATACCGACCTGGTTGAACATGCACAGTGTGTAGGTATCCGACACGGTATCCACCGCTAGTCTCAGGTGAGTATGGTGTATAGCGCATAGGAGAAAAAGGCAAGGGGCGGGAACCCTGGACGGCGTGGGGCCAATTGCTGTCCGGCATGAAAAAACTGATATGACGTGACCGGATGTACACATCAGTGCGTGCCGGAAGTAGAATGTGTGTTCCACATGAAGTCATGTGCGTTCCACAGCGTTCCAAAGGCCGGAAGTGGGCGGAAGAGAAGTGCTTACAGCGGTATAGAGAGAATAAGTGCTGATAACTGTAGGTTATGGAATAGGATGAAGTCCAGAAAGGTGGTGTCATGGGTGTATCGCCACGAAGATCGTCGCAATTGCACA
>VIAB01031982.1:19322-31343 GCA_009801035.1 Oophaga pumilio | reverse complement strand
CCTTTTTTACCTGCACTCCTCAGTTACCGAAACATAACAACAGCCCTTGATATATTTGTAGACAGCTATCAAGTCTCCACTTAGTCTTCTCTTTTGCAAGCTAAACATTCCCAAATCCTGTAACCGTTCCTCATGTGACACCATTCTGGTCGCTCTTCTCTGAACTTACTCCAGTTTGTTGCTGTCTTTTTTAAAAGGTGGGGCCCAAAACGGGACACAGTATTCCAGATGAGGTCTGACCAAAGATGAGCAGAGGGCAATAATGACTTCACCTGATCTAGAGTGTATGCTTCTGTTAATATATCCCAGAATAGTATTTGCCTTTTTTGCTGCTGCATCACAATGTTGACTCATGTTCAGTCTGTGATCTATAATCATACCCAAGTCTTTTTCACGTGTGCTGTTGCTTAGCCCTATTCCTCTCATTCTGTATATGTTTTTTTTCATTTTTATTGGCCAGATGTAGTACTTTGTATTATTATTTGTTACAAACCATGCTGTTAGTTGCTGCCCACTGTTCCAGTTTATTTATATATTTTTGAATTCTCTCTCTCTTCTCTAGTATTAGCTAGCCCTCCTAGCTTTGTGTCAACAGCAAATTTAATCAGTTTACCTTCAATTCCTTCATCTAAATCATTGATAAAGATGTTGAACAATACAGGGCCCAGGTCAGAGCCCTGTGGTACCCCACTTGAGACATTCTTCCAACTGGATGTGCAGTCATTTACACCCACTCTTTGGGTCTGATCACTAAGCCAGTTATGAATCTGTCTAACAGTTGTCTTGTCCATTCCATACTTAGTTATTTTTTCAAAAAGAATTGTGTGAGATACTTTCTCAAATGCTTTGCTGAAGTCAAGATATACTATATCTACAGCATTTCCCTGATCCACTTAGTCAGTGATTCTGTGTTGGAAGGAAATTAAGTTAGTCTGTATTACGTATTAGTTACAAACCCATGCTGACTCTGGGTAATCACTTCATTCTTATCCAGGTACTCACATAGATGTTGTTTGATAATTTATTCAAAGATCTTTCCTGTAGTAGACGTCAGACTCACCGGCATACAGTTTCCTTTGTCCACCTTCTTCCCCTTCTTGAAGATAGGAACAACATTTTCTCTTCTCCAGTTTTCTGGGACTTCTGTTCTCCAAGAATTTTCAAAGATTATGGAGAGTGGTTAAAAAATTTACTGCTATCTCTTCTGTACTCTAGAGTGTAGTTCATCTGGACATGGAGACTTGAATTCATTTATGTTACCTAAGTGTTTCCTCATCATATGTCTGTTTAGAGATATCCTGGATTCTCCTATTTCTTTAATAGGACAGTGAAGATCAGTTGATGTTACATTTCCTTCCTGAGATAAAACAGATGCAAAATAGGAGTTTAAAAGTTCAGCCTTCTCAACATCCTTTCTTACCATTTCATCATTTTCATCCTGTAAAAATTCTATAGCATCTTTGACTTTTCTTTTAGTTTTGACATATCCCCAAAATCCTTCTTTATTGCTTTTGATGTCTCTTGCAGCCTTAATTCATTGTCAGCTTTAGATAATCTGATTCATGCCTTGCAGGTTCAGCAGACAGCATTATTTTCTTCTTTAGATATGCCTCCCTCTTTCCATTTGATAAACATTTAATTCTTCCTTTTTCGCATGTGTTTAAGTTCTGTGTTCATCCACGCTGGTTTCCTTAAATGCTTCCTTTTGTTCCCTCTTTTTGGAATTGTTAATGATTGTGCTTTGAGAATCTCATTTTTCAAGATTTCCCATCCTTCCTGGACAGTTTTTTTCTACAGGATATCCAGCCATTGGATTCCTCCAATTCTCTTTCTGAGTCCCTTAAAATCTGCCTTTCTGAAATCTAACCTTGAAATTTGATTCTTCACAGGTCTTCCTCCTCTAGTTATCCAAAATTCTAAAATAGCATGGTCACTACCTCCTAGGGTCCCAGCCACTCTTATCTTCTCAACCACTTCCTCCCTATCTATAAGGATTAGATCCAAGGTAGCAGATACCCTTGATTTCTCCCCTACCATTTGGAAGATAAATTTGTCAGAAAGACAGGATAAGAATTTCCTTGACCTGTTAGTTTTGCCTGAGAGAGATTCCCAAAAAATGTCTAGATAGTTGAAATCGCCAATGACCACTATGTCATGTTTTTTGGAGAACTTGGCCATTTGATGCATAAAGAGTTCATCCATATCTTCAACTTGCACTGGTGGCCTGTAATGAATGCCTACAATGGTGTCCTTTCCATTGTTCTTTCCTTATATTCTTACCCAGTTTCCACAGAACTCCCAGTCTCTGAAGCTTCAATCTCTGTGCAGATATACGCTTTTCTAACATACAATGCGACACCTCCTCCTCGTTTATCAAGTCTGTTTCTTGCAAATTTATTGTATCCTTCTAGCCTTGTATTCCAATCATGTGTATCATCCCACCAAGTTTTAGTGATTCCAATGAAATCATATTTCTTTTACTGCATTAGTAGTCCCAATTCTCCTTGCTTGTTGCCCATGCTTTGTGCATTTGTAAAGAAACATTTTAGTTTGTGGTTGGTTACTCTTTCTCCAATATTTTTATTTAGATTTTTTTGTCTTTGTTCTTCCTTTTTATCCAGTAGATATAATCTACCATCTCTAACCACCGCTTGAACAGAAAGGCAATCAGATAACTTTGGGCTCATTTATTTTATCCCAATGAAAATTGGGATTTTTTATGAACAGCAAGGATCTACACTATCTTTTATGAAAGACATATTTCTGGAGTCGTGATGAAGTGGCGAATGTAACGCATTGTCTTTTGTCACTGCATGGTTGCGGCAAAATCTTCAAATTGATATCAGATGGATGATGCTATCCATGCCATGTTGCCTATCTATAGAAAGGTAAAATCGTGATAGGATACATGACAATAATATTTCCTGTCTGGGACTTTCAGGGACGAAGAAATTGTGGAAGTTTAGAATCCCATATTTTTCTGATAGAACTAGCAACATCCCTGACCAGCCCTATTATGCTTCACCGTAGTTGAGGTATATGGATGTGGCTTGCATTAATGAAAAGAAATACCGAACTATAATCAGTGTCAATTCTGGAATACACACTGCGCTCTAGTTCTGTACCATTATCCCCCAAGAAATGAGAGGTTTAAGAATCTTGATGATGATTATAGGAAGCTATTGATTGCAGTTTCCTATTCTAAAGGTTGTGCAGCCAAATATTAAGCTGAAGGTGCCGAAAATGTTGTCCTTCCCATTTTATCAGGTTTTGTGTGAAATTACGTCCAATTTGCATTTTTTCTCTTTTTTGTCTTGTTCCAATACACATAAACGGAATAAACATTTGTATAACAAAACATGTGGAAATGTAGAAAATTTCTCAGAGAAATACTTAATTTACTGTATTAATTTCAAGTGTGCCAACATCTGGTTATCATCAGCATATTAAATAAAACCTACAAGTATGACCACAGATGTATACAAATATTATTTTATTGGAAAAAGACTAGTAATGAGCTAGCATGCTCATCACTACTCATTACTCGCTCAAGCTTCAGTGTGCTCAGGATGCTCGTTACTCAGCAAGTATTTTTGGAATGCTCAAGCTAGAGCTGGAGTCCCAGCCCTGCACGTGTGGCACTTTTTAGACAGCCAATATACATGTGGAGATTGCCTGCCAGTCACTACAATGCAGTAGCCATCTTGGTTGTGGCATTACTGTGATTGGCTGGCCGCATGGCATCATCAGGTCTATATAAAACGCTAAGCTCGTCACACTGTACCTCGGAAATGAGCAGAGTAGGGAGAGGTGCTGGTAAAAGAGGGACAGAATTGTAGCTACATATTAGCCAGGAATTCAATCACATTTAAATTTCTTTCAAGTACAAAAACAGTCCTTCTAATTCTAATCAATATTCTTACTGCTGTTAGCAGCACTTAGAGAGAGATTGTGCTGAAGGGATTGTTTAGGACAGGATAGGATGAATTGCACATTTTTTAAGTCGAAGCTTGCAACACATGCCAGAATCCCTTCTCAGGGCTAATAATATCCTTTTTTTTTTCTCTTAATCCAGCAAACTGTTCTAAGGAGGGATTTATTATACACTATTTTTACTGCAGCAGTTATGATTCAAAAGCATACAGCCAGACTTGGTTGGATCTCAAAAGAACATTATATTGCTCCTGCAGTGTAACCATTCCATCTGAGGTGTGCAATTTTTTTTTGCCATAGTAAAGCTGCAAATTTTTTAATCATTCTAAACGCTTTACCTCCATTCACAGCTGAGTGCTCTCGCTGTCTTCTGACAGCATGGGAACCGCGACTCTCTGACCAGTGGGGATGATTTCATGACCGATCAGTAGTGCTACACTGGTGTTTCCCATGCTGTCATAGTGCTTGAGAAACACCAGCTTTTGTGCTGCATATGTTCAGCTATATTCGGCGATTTAATCAGCGATTAAATTGGCGAATATTTCAAATTCTGTGATCGTGAGCCGAGCCGAACATTGAATTATTCGCTCATCTCTCCTTAGGAGTGAGCATGGATGTCTGACATCTGTCCGGTTTTCCAAAACTTTGAGGAATCGTCCAAGATGGTGAGCGGTGATGATGCCTTAATCAGCATCACCATCCTGTTTCTCTCTGTGCTGAAATGCTTGCTGCTCACAATTAAAGAGTAAGCTTTGCAGTGGAGCAAGTTGAGATGGAATCAGACTAAACTGGATGATGCTACACAGCCTAACCTTGTCTCATCTTCTCAATGTGGATTGCGTGATAATGAGGAGGAGGAGGAACAGGAGCTTGTTGCCTATGTTATAGACAGTACTACCCACAGCACTTTCAACCTGTCTCCTCAACTTGGATGTCCTGAAGATGAGAAGCAGAGGGAGGACAAGGAGGACGACAGGAAAGAGAACATGGATATGCATACTCTTGATGCAGAAAGTGAAGTCTTGGCTGTTGACAGTCTGGCACACAGTTTATGTTCCACTGCTTTTCTTGTGACCTTCATGTTGTACATATTTTGCCCAACACTAATTAATGTTTGGTCACCTTTCTAGACCCATGCTCGATGCAGAACTTTACATCTTTCCTTCTCATGGATGATAGGTCTAATAAAATGTTGCAGTACCAGAAGGCCCTATGGGGGTGGTGTCTGGGAAGAGCACTCAAGAGGTTCAACATACTTCTTGAGCACAGACCTATGGAACACATTGTGAATTTTATGAGCCTGCAGTAACTCAAGATGAAAAGCTGCAGGGTTAATGATGCTTATTTTATAGAGGCCAATAAGCCTGAAACTTTGATGAAAGTTGGGCCCGCCATTCTTGGTGTGGGTAAGATGTGTGATGTCTTAGTCTCTGACTCTGCCCATATAGTTGTAATCAAGAACTTATTTATTGAATGTAGAAATTCTACAAAATTAAGAAACATTTTGGCCGATACTTGACCTTCGTCAGTCATCTGAATAGAGGGCATCTGTATAAAAGCACAATATGTGAAAGTCTACAGTGTCCACTGCTGAGACAGGAAGCGACACTGCAGACTTCCGCACAGCGCATTTCCACAGAGATCTCCTCTATCCAGATAACTAATGAAGGTCAGGTTTTGACTGATAAATCTCTTAATTTTCTGGAATTTCTACATTCAATAAATAGGTTCTTGAATACACCTATATGAGTGCCGAGTATTTCTACATTGCAGTTGATGGATTTGATTACCCTACATGTGCACCACCAGAATTCCAGAAGTGCTGTGTTTTCCTAATTACTTCTGATTCTGTCCCAGACTCCACCAGATTCACCCAGTATGCCGTCAGAGAAATGTAGCATCACTGTTCACAAGAACTTGTAGACATGTCTGTGGTTAGGTGTACTTTCTCTGTGACTGTGTTGGCCAGAGCACTGCTGATATTGTGTAACACAAGCTTCTGCAACGCGAGGATGGCACATTGGGAAAAGTAGTGGCAGCTGGGAAGCGAGTACCGTGGTATTGCCACCGCCAGGAGGTCACTGAAAGACTCAGTTCCCACAATTCGAAACGGCAACATTTCCAGGGCTAGAAATCTGGAAATTTGTGTTTTAGAATTTGGTCCTGTGAGTAGGTGGATGGATATTTCTTCCTCCTGTTAAACATCTGGGATAGGGACAACTGAATGCTGCGCTGGGACAATGAACTGGATGTGGTTGCTGACTGTTGTGTCTGTGCAACCACAGGTTGTGAGCTGGAGGCATCAGCGCCTGCTTTCTGGACAGCAGATTAGGAAGGCTGCCAGTAACACAGGGGAAGTGGTTACACCCTGATACAGTTTTTGTACCCAGGCATTCCACCCACCAACTGGGGTGCTTGGCTGCCATGTGATTCTGCATGCTGGTGGTGTTCAGTTTGGAAGTCTTCTGGCCTCTTCACAGCTTGGCATGGCAGAGGCTGCAAATTACAGTTGTTTTGTCTGAAGTACTTTCAGATAAAAATCTGCCATACAAGGTTACAATGTACCTTTGGCCTGTTATGTAGCCAAGCTGTGGGGCTCTGTGGTACAGTTGACCGAGTTATCCCTCTGGTCAAACCACTACCTCTTCTTGCCTGTTTTCATGCTATGGATACATTCCTCTCTGCACTACTGTGCTCACTATGCATGCCACCGCACCAGGTAGGATCAGTGGCTTCATCATCAATCACTATGCTATCTCAACCTAATGGAGAACTAATCTTCACTCTAAGTAGCTCCTAAAAGAGCTTTTTGGACTCAGAAACTCTCCCTATATGCTGCTTTCACTCTCCCTACGCTGACACTAAGCTCTCAATGCGCTATTTCCACATGCAATGTGTGCAAGATGACGTCGGCAGGGCTTATCTATCCCCCTATGTTGCTGTAAGGCCAGCCAATCACAGTAATGCCAAAATAAGGATGACTACGGCATTACTGTGATTGGCAAGCAAGCCCAGCATGTTCATTAGCTGCAAAAAAAGTGCCAAACATGCTGGGCGATCACTCAAATATACCGAGGCAAATAGCTAATTACTCTCCGAATAACGAATAGCCTGAATAACATATTATTTGTGCGCGTAATGAACACTGCCAAATGTATTTTATGGGAACAATTTGGGAAAAGTCCATTTCTGATGCAACATGACTATGCCTCAGTGCACAAAGCATGGTCCATAAAGGCATGGTTTGATTAGTTTTGCACACACTTTACTGACCCTCACAGAGCGCTAATATTAAATCTCCTAAAATCAATATTTATTAAATACATATAATACCCAACAATACAGACACAAAAATATTTTGCAACTATCCTCATATCTGAATCCAAAACTAGCAATAATCGTAAAAAGCAAATGATGGATAAACTGCAATAATGATGGATGGTTCACATATAAATGGAAATATAAGGAAATTGGCAGAAGTAGAACAAATCCAAAAATAATTCAAAATCTTTTCCTAAATTCTATCCCTGCATACGCCACGGAGGTTAACACTCTATATGTGCACAAGATGATGCCCACACTCAAAGGTGACTGGCCCTAATAGACCCTCACTTAACTGTAACCAACTAGCACACTGATATGTCATCTTGATTGAATTCGGATCTGAGGCTCGTGGATTTTGATAGTTTTTTCTGTCTTTCCTGATTTGTAAAACCTCACAAAGCTCCGCCCTTAACCCTTTGGGATGAACTAAAATGGAGTCTGTTAGCTAGACCATCTTGTCAAACATCAGAGTCTGACCTCACAAATGTTCTTCTGGATGAATTGATACTCTTCAAAATATTGCAGAAACCATTTCCACATGTGTAGAAGCTTTTTATCTGCAATTGGCAGAACTACTCCATAATAATGCTTGCTTATATCTTTAAAATAGTGTGTCGCAAAAGCGCCTGTAGTTGTAATATAAAAGTGTCTCAATACTTTTCTTTCTGGCTATATAGTGTATTACTGTATATCAAAGGCAACCATTTCATCAATAAATCAATTTAATGGTTAAAGACTTAGAAATGTTTCTCTTTAGAGACAATCATTTGACAGTTATACATAAATACTTAATTGTCTTCTCCATTTTAGACCTATTTGTAGTAACATAATAACAGCAATGAAGCAAAACTGATGAGCTGAAACCAGTGTAGTGTTGTCATGTTTTACAGAATACCTTCAGAAGTCGTCATATCCTCAGAGCTGACCAACAACACATAAATAATTCTTTTTATGTGGCTTACTTCTATAAAACATTAAAATGTGATTAATGGAAATTTCTTTGTGAAGTAGTCCAGTCATCACTAGTGAATTACTTTTACTCTGCTTATTCATATCTGCCTTCTGGGTATAAATAATAGTACTTGCTTTCATATCCATGTACGTGTTTTACTTATTTTTATTTTTTATTCACTTGCCCTCTTTATGCAATTTGAGGAATACAAAAGAGAAATAAATATGCATATGGTACATACATATGAAAGGAACATAGCTCTACATAAATATATGTAGATAGATTAACATTTAAAACAAGCAGCACATTGGTGTAATATATATTTAAATGAATGCCTGTATCCTTTTTCAGCAGCGCTGAAGTGACTGTAGAATAATTGTTAATCATATTCGAGACTTCCAAACTGACAGCTAAAGCATAAGTGGTTTCTTTAGTAGTTAGGTCTTAAGGAAGCCTATAAATTATATGATTAAGCTTCAATGGTCCCTTAATAGGCTGCTTTAATCAGTCTGAGGAGCGAAACTGTCAGAGAGATTGGAAAAATATGCGACAAACACACTATAATTTTCATGGAGTGTAGTTCTTATTTTCAAGTAAATTACCTTTTGCAGCATGTAATTTGCAAATAGAAATCAATCGAGGCCAGTCATCAATAAAGCAGTGAGCTGATGTCTTACATTTTATTTCAGGGCATTAATGTTCTATGAAAAATTGATCTTGGTGTAGTTTTAACACAAGCAAAGTCATTAAAAACCATAAGAAAATAAACACCTGCTTCTTCCTTAATTTTTTACAATGTCTCTTATTGTGGAACACACAAATTTAGCTGAAGGTAAATGGAATCTGTTTCAGAATTCTGATGTCTTATTCATGGGTCTATTGACTAGGCAATTTTGTTATTTCACATGGGATTAACAGAAGACATTTATTGCAAGGATCATCCCCCATACTGGACTGGAAGGAAATTGCGCCATACTTATATTTTCTCTCTCTTAGTACATTACTATGCCAGTTTTAATAGACTGCAGGAAGGTTGCATAACATGTATTCTGGATTTTTAAACGGTTTGTCCAACACTCGAACAACCTTTCCTAAACCCTTCCCGACGTGTGCCATACATATACTGGTCTGCGGAAGCTACGTTCCCGCAAAAAGCAGTATATGTACAGTGGCACAATCATGCAGCCTCACACTGAGCACTGCAGTGATCGGGTGCGTGTGTCAGCTCTGTGTGATCAATGCCCATGATTTGTGCTACCACCAATCGTGGGCATTTAACCCCTCTGATGCCGCTGTCATTAGAATGGGTTCACTGTGCACTTCCATCAGGACAATGCGATTCTATTGTGTTGTCCTGATGGTCTCCATGGAGACCCCTGGCTGCAAGATGGTCGTGGTGTTCTTAAGGGAAGGTGGGTTTGCAGTGCCTGCAGAGAGCAGGACCTGAGATACCTCTTTCCCTGCCTGTCAGATGAAGCTCAAACGCTCTGCTGTGCAGAAACATTGCAAAATATCAGATCAGCGATCCAATGATATATAGTAATGTCCCAGGATGGAAAAATGTAAAAAAGTATAAAAAAATATTAAAAACTGTAAAAACAGTTTTGTTAAAAATCCACATTAAATATCTTTATGTATGTAAATAAAAAAAATAGTACAAATATCTGGTATCGCCGAGTCTGTAATAAACCTTCCCACTAGTTAACCCTTTCAGTGAACATGGTAAAAAAATAAAACCAAGGTAAAAACAATTCTTTATCATTTTACTACCGAACAAAAAGTGCAATAAAACACGAACAAAAAAGATGAATCTAACCCACTAAAAACAAGCCACCATACAGCTCCATCAGCAGAAAAATAAAAAGTTATAGCTCTCAGAATAATGCGATACAAAAATAATTATTTTTTCTATAAAATAGTGTTTATTGTGTAAAAGCACCAAAACATAAAAAAGAATGCAATGTGGCATCGCTGTAATCGTACTGACCAGAAGAATAAAGTTGCCTTACCAATTTTACTACACGCGGAACTGTAAAAAAAAAAAAAGCACTTACTGAATTGCTGTTTTTTGTTCATTATGTCTCCCAAAAATCGGAATAGAAATCAAAAAATGACATATGCCCGAAAATGGCACCAATAAAAAAGACAGCTCGTTCCCCAACAACAAGCCATAACATGATTCTGTCAGTCAAAATAAGGAAAAATTATAGCTTTCAAATTATGGTGATGCAAAACTAGTTATCACAATAAAGAGCATATTTTAGTGTGTGTCAGCAGCCAAACATAAAACCCAATATAAATCTGGTATCGCTATAATCACACCGACTCAAAGAATAAAGTCACCACATCACTTAAACAGCATGAGGAATGGTGTAAAAAATAAATAATACAAATTCTTTACATGCTCTTGATTTTTTCATTCTGCCTCCCAAAAATCGCAGTAAGGCTCGGTGTAAATTTATCCTGCGCTACACGCTGAGTGTTTACACCAGGGTTTCCATGTACTGTAAATCTCTGAAATATGTAATTCAGACAGAAGCCCCGGCAGAAGATTCCCTGTAATGAGGCAGATAGAGGCACTGTGGACGCCATAGGACCTGTGATCCGGCAGTGTCCGTCTTTTTAAGAGTGCATAAAAGTGCCGCCGGCCACAGTTTTATGCACTTCTAAATAAGGACACCGCTGAACAGAGGCCAGATGGAGTACAGAGTAACTCTGCTGCCTCATTATAGTGAATTGATCCATTGGGGGTTTCATCTGTCATGTCAATTGGAAACTTAGAAGGAAACCCCGATATAAGTGCTCAGCATAGAGCACCAGATAAATGTGATCATAAATGTTATGTAAAATGTTTCCAATAAATGCTTCAACTCAATCAAGAAAAAAAGCAAGTCTCCACTCAGATCCATTATCTAACAGAAATATAGTGGGCTTCCACATTACTGATGGTACAAAAACTTTGGAAATTAAAAATAGCTACTTGTCCTCCCAAACAAAAATTCAACAAATTCTCCACTTCCAAATCCAAATGCCTCCCCTCCCTTCTGAGCCACAGTGTGCCAAAACCACATTTAGCACCCACATGTTTGGCATTTCTGTAGTGATGAGAGCCCGCCTAATTTAAAGGTGCATGTCTCCAAAAGCATGAGCTCGGCACATCGTATGTTGTGAATGGGTTTGAGATGAGTTCTGAGCAGAGGCTCCCTCTGGTGGTTACAAGCGGTGCTGGTCTGTTCAGTGATGATTGTGAAGACTGGGAATCAGAACAATTGATCACCGGCAACCCTGATGGGAAGGTGACTCCCTTAAATAAGACCAGTCCGTGACACCTGATTCCCAGTCTTCACAATCATCACTGAACAGACCAGCACCGCTTGTAACCACCAGAGGGAGCCTCTGCTCAGAACTCATCTCAAACCCATTCACAACAATCGTACTTGTGACTGGTCACTACAATGGCAATTTGCAATTTTAACTCAGCAACATCCACTGCTGTTTGTTTCTGGAAAAATAAACCATGGAGTCAAAAGCATCACTACATCTGTAGATAAATTTCCAAAAGGTTAGAATTTCAAAAATGGGGTTACATGAGGGGGGATTCTGCTTTTCTAGGACTTTGGGGTTCTTTATATGGAATCCACAAGAAGCATAAATTGCAAAAGATGGAGTACACTGTGTGATGACTATCACAGTTAATAAAATTATCAATATGATGCATGTCTGTATGTCTCCTTGAGATAAAAAACTTTTTTATTTTGTGTGATGGAAATATATATTTATACAGGTCCTTCTCAAAAAATTAGCATATAGTG
>VIAB01031980.1:4805-16117 GCA_009801035.1 Oophaga pumilio | reverse complement strand
GTCCAGGCGCTAACTAAACAGAACAGACCCTGGCTACTCATACATGGGTGAGCTAGCCCCAGCTCGATCAAACAAAACGGCTATTGTCCATAGCAACCACTGATCTTTGCGATCTGTGCATTTAATAAAGATCAAATTGTGTCAGTGTGGGATCACCCAAACAGATTAGTCTTTTCTCCTGGAGCAGACTTCTTACACAGAAAATGCATGATCCCACCAGTCTCGGTATTCCCTCTAGCACCTTCCAGCACTTAACAGGGTGTTCAACTCTGGGCACAGTTCACACTGAACAGCCTGCAGCTTCCGCTTGGTTCTCAGCAGCTGTCACAGATTGCTTAGCTCAGCCTCCTTTCAGAAAGAGACGCAATTATGTCTCTCTCAGCTACAATTAACATTTTGGCTGATCACTCACCAGCAGCACACACAACTATACTTCGTCCAGCAGACTTATACTCGCTCAGGAGACTGCCCCTCCATGAAGCTACTTGCTGGTTCTTTGAAAAACCCTGCAGGTGCACCTAATCAAGTCCCAACAGAGCTAGGATTTAAAGCAAATCTGTAATCAGGATTGTGCTCAGTAAACTACAGGCATTGTCAGGTTGGCACAGTTATAATGATTAAAATGGTGATGGAGTCCATTTTGTGATTGTTTAATCTGTGTTTGCTGTTTTGAGTTAATGAGATTCTCGTGCTCCCAGACGGCCTGTGGGGGGGGGACTTTTTTGGTGCTTTGGCCTTCTAATCATCCTACTTTAAATACTGCGCCTGGGCATTTAATACTCTGATATTCTTGTGTGCGCTCCTGCACTGGTCCTCGAAACAGAGTGAGCGGCGCATGTGCAGATTGAGAGCATTGCTTGCCAATAGATGCTCATGCGCTGATGCCACTTTGTTGGAGATAAAAAAAAAAATTTAATACCACAGTAAAAAATGAGCATGCGCAGTGTTTAAAGTAGGAGGCAGGTCAGTGAAGGTTCAGTGACCTGTCATTTAAGCCCATAAAGGCCGCCCACAGCCCTGCCGTGGAGCACAAGCATATCATTAACTCAAAACTGCAAACAAAGACTAAATGACAAACAAAAGACAGATTTCTTTGTGTATAAGTATCCAGGGTCAGGTCTGTTTAGTTAGCGCCTGGACAAGGCTAGGGATTTATGATTTATTAGGTTAACCTGTGGAAAGCAATAAAAACTGCACCTGTTTGGATCAAAACTACATTGCCTGTGTGAACACAACCTAAGGCCTAATGCCTACCAGAGAGAGTGAATCCCTAAAATATATATATAAAACAACATAATGAGCAGTATCTACTCTCTTCGAGTCCAGGGCTGCCCCTCTGTAATTGCATCGGTCTCTGTTTGGCTGCAGCAGTGACATCCCATCGACAGTGATGCAGCCAATCAATGAGCTCTGAGCACTTAGCCAGCACTAGCCACTGAGCTCACTGATTGGCTGCAGCGCTACCAATAGAATATCACTGCTGCAGCCAAAGAACAGAGACTGGAGCAGTGTCAGCAAATGCTAGATCCGGAGAGTAAAAGTAATACTTTTGTTTTTTGATAACTACTGTAGCTCATACCAGAAAGTTTTCTGAAAGATGAAAAACCTTTTAAATCTAAATTATGTGAATATACCAGGTCTACCTGACCTTTACTAGCAGTCATCTGACCTGATCCCACCACAACATGGTGACCCATTGGGACGGTCCTATCTCTAGTATTAAACCTCACCTTGCGTCACCCGACATTTAAATAGATAGGGGCAGAGAAGGACCCAGACTTGGACCCATCTACATTGAGGTCGGCTGACACAACATGAGGTATAATACTATAAATAGGATGTCCCGATGGGTCACCTAGTCGCGGTGGGATATCTTACGTTTTTGCTCAAAATAGTGTTAACTAAGTCCCTTATGTTATTTACATGTACTATTAATATTTACTTACTGCATGGCATATGATCATTTTTGTAAAAACTTGATTCCAGCTCACCCAGTTGCTCTATGCTCATCCACCTGGAGCTCAGACACTGGCCTCGCCCTGACCTCACATCAAGCATAATAGAAAAAATTGAAGTCTGGCTCAACAGGACTGGATTTTCCTTTTCTTTTTTCTTTTTCAAAAGAAAATATAGTGCATACAAAAGAAAAAATTACATGGTTGAAATGACCCAGTCGACGCGTTTCGACTGCACTAAGCAGCCTTACTCATGACAGACTGGTAAGACTGCAGTTGAAATGCGTCGACTGGGTCATGTCAACCATGTAAAAAAAAATTTTGTATGCACTATATTTTCTTTTAAAAAACAAAAAGGGAAATCCAGTCCTCTTGAGCCAGACTCCAATTTTTTCTATTATCCTATATGATCGTTTTGTTTTTATCTTGGGTTTTGTCTGCTAAATGGCCACAGTGTGAACATACTCCAACACTTACACTTATACCAACATGTGCTCATTTTTGGGGATTTGTTGTAGCCTTTGGAGCGGACCCACTCCAAATCCATGTGATTAAGATGTGTGCTCATTCCCTAAAATTTGTTGAGGATGCCTTACTTTTTCCATTGTTATCTATAATGGTCTATGGAATTTCTACTGGTTGGCTAATAAGACATTTGACCTTATCACAAAAGAATTTTATATTTTTCAAAATGTTCTCCTAAAAGTTGGAAAACAATTTAAAATTTGAGAGAAATAAAAGCACTTTCTGGATGTAGATTTTTGGAGCAGTTTTAAAACAGAAACTTCGATTTTGTTTTTACCATTTTTGAAAAAAACTTTTTGAACTAGAACATTTCAGGCTACTAACAAGGTGGAAAATTCTTTTCCCATGTCTTGGTATCTTAAGGAAGATTTTCATATAGAAAAACAGACTTCTGAGGATAAATAGACTGATCGATCAAGACAGGGGATAGAAAAAAAATATTATTTCTGAATACACAGAAACCAATTTTATCCAAAGCAAACTTGATCCAAGTTCCAAGAAAATAAGTGTTTTGAGCCTTGAATGAAGCGCTGCTTGCCTAGCAATAATTTATTATTCTGGGTGATGTATCAGAACAGTACAGAGATGACCATGTAGACACTTACACAGTGCAAGATAACAGATGCCTGCCATCATGTGTGATGCGAACACGCCGCATGGATTTCTGGTAATGAGGTAACCTGTCAAGATTTTGCAGAGCATAACAATAGCAAACAATTCCAAACTAGGAGTAGAAAAATGAAAAAAATCCAATAAATACAAGCAAGATATCAATAATTCATAGGGTTTGTGTAATGGGCTTACTTTAAGTTTTCCTGATCTGGAATAAAAGAAAAATTATTGGAAAAATTTGTTTTTTTTTTTAAATTAGGAGGGAAAAATTAAAAGAAAAAAAACGTTTATAAGAGTAAAAAAAAAACACCTACACCTCATTTACTCAAAAATCCAATGTCGGCCAGAAAATCTATATTGTTAGTGAAGAGATTGAGGTGCAAGCATTCAGAACTAAAAGATCTGTACAATTAAGAAAAAAATGCTGAAAAGGGAAAATTGTATTTTTTCTCATTAGATAGTGTTCTGGAATAAAACCAGGTCATTGTAGGTAAGGACTTTTTTATTTATGGATATAATGAGCTGATGTTATTGCTCAGTCCTCGGCTTGGGGTAAAATGGAAGCTACAAATTGGCTGACGTGCTTCAATAGGAAGGGCAGGGTGCAAATCGCTGGATTCCTGCAGCGCAGTGCTTGTTATTTTATAGAAAGATGTATTGTAACCATTCTATGATTTCTTATGGGTTAGGTTTCTCTGACTAAATATAAATGTGTACACATATAAAGGTAGTTAACAGAGTAAAAAGGATAGATTTTATTGGAAGAAAATAGCAACAGTTACGGTAATCATCTCCCACTCAGCAAAGAAATGTGCAGAGGCTCCCGTCACAAAAAAGAGCAAATTTATACAGTTTGCATTCAGAAAATCGGCATAAAAATGATGATATGATCAAAATACTCACTTTCCTGATAATTGTTTAAGTTCCTAGGTGCTACTGTAATTGCTCAGGTAATATTGCAATATGGCAATCATTGCTTGTCATATGGGAAGATGGTGGAAAGGTTAGTCACATCACAAAGGAAGAACATACAGCATCCTGATGAAGTCATTCTTAAAAACATGCCCTTCCTTTGACAGCCTGGGGCATCAGCATAGACGACTTTGAAATCCCACAATCTCTTTTAGGATCCAGATATAGAACATCACTGTGTATACAGCTCAACCTCAATGCAGGATAAATACAGCCCACAACGGAAAAACATATATAATAGTCTGTCAAACATGCTCATACACCAAGTGGGGGAGCAGAAAGCAGAACCCAAAGATGAGGACACTCCCAAGTTGAATCTTCAAACCAACAAAGAAAAGTGGAGTCCAAGTCCAAAAATACTTAAAAGGGTATAGATTTATTACAAGAATTATACATAATTCATAAACAGTAGGCAAACATAGATAAAGGAATATGTCATAGAAATTGCATGTTCAGCGAAGAGATCAGATAGACATGACAGGTGTGTCAACCAGAAAATACCACAAACATTATATGAATAAAGATTCAACCTCAGTGCAGACAGTCTCTCCACCCGTCAGTCCAGAGCAAGCCACTCCGGCCACCTTGCCATGACAAGGGATTTTGAAGAGGTCTGCTCTGAATCACCGGTGTGACTCAGCCAGGATGATGTACCACCCTGATGATTTGGCCAGGATGTTGTACCACCCTGATGACTCGGGGTAAATGTTCTACTCAAAAGGAGGCAAAGTTTTCATTTAAAAATATGGCAATAAGACAAATCATAAAGGAACAGCATAATGTATGTTTTTTTCCAAGCTTCTCCAACCTATTAAAGAGTAAAAAAAATTATTGGATGAGAAATTTTATCAACAAATAGGATCAAAGACATGATACTTGAAGGTAGGAAACGGGGCTGTCACAGATTTTGCATTAAGGACCTGAAACTTCAGGTTACACATTTGATCTCTGTGTATGTTGGAGGGGTAGGAGAATAAAGGAGAATATGGAGAAGTTGGATGGAGAGGATAGGAGATGCGATAAAAATACCCTTTTATTCTTTTCTTCCAGTCATTAGCTAGTTGGGGGAAAGTGGAGCTCAATTATTTTTGCCAAGCATCTCCATCATTACTTCTTAATATTCTGCTTTCTGCATGTCGACTGTAAAAAAAAACATATGGGATAGACGTGGTCGTGGAAAATAGGGGGTCAGTGCATAAGATTCCATGGGTACCTTTTAATAAGTGCCAATTTGATGAGAGTGGGGTGCGCCCCATAGTCACATAATTCATGGATCTCGACACTTCTATACTAATCCACCAGGAATTGAGACATGGACATTAATAAGAGCAGTTTATGTGATAAAGCGCATTATAGTAGAAGCTGCACATACAATATGAAAAAATTATATACACCCCAGCAAAGGAAAAGACGTTGTCATCATGTGTGAAGTGTCCGATAAAGATAATTAAAGGAATCATCTTGATAAAAACTTTTACTGTCTATTTATATACCTGTCTTATATTCTGAATGGCAGAATATGTCTCACACGCAGGTCTCATCTTTCCTGACTCAGACACACTTTTTTATCTTTGTCCCCCCCCCGTCCTTCATCTCATTCCTGATGTTGGATCAATGGAGGACTCCTGCTGATTCCCACATGGTGCGGGAACTGCAATTTCAGGTGTCTTGCAGGTGAACAAAGAACATTGTTCTGTATGTGTGGGAGACCATGTAACTGCTCATTAGTGATACCTAGTTTGATGCAATAACAAAACCAAAAAAAGTACTGGAAGGGTAAAATTTTTCAGAGCCAACAATAAATATGGGCTTTTTAGGAAGGCAAATAAACAGAGTGGATGGTAAACAGCAAGCACCTGGGTAGTGTAAATGCAGCTCAAATTCTAGTCTATCTGGATTAGGCTGTATCTATATCCATGTGTCATGGTCAGAGGATGGACTCCTGACCCAAAACCAGCGGCCTCATAGGCGTATGTGAAGCTGCCAAGTACGGGTCAGGAGACCAAAGTTTGGGTCAGGAGACCGAAGTCTGGTCATGAGCCGTACTCGGGCCATGACATCCAGACATATAATTCCAGCTAGAAAAAGGTTTCCAAGGGAGTTGGACCAGATGACCCAAGAGGCCCTTTCCAACTTACCATTCTGTGATTCAATGCAAGTATAAGAAACACAAAAACAATAATCCGCAGTGGTCAAATGCTCGTTTTGCCACCTGTGAAGGGATGCAACTATAGGATGACGGAGTTAACAATTATACCCAGACTCTAGCTCCTATGGACTCTCTGTTCCATGAGAAGACATCAATTGATAAATAGCATATGGCAGGTGCAGGCGGCTACATTACACCGGTCAATAATACAACCATGTGCATGAGACACAAGATTCATTGACCCATGTTTACTAAGTCTGATAAATCATATGCTAATATAAAGTAAGGGAGATCGTTGGAGTGATTAGTGCCAAAATTATTAAAAAGGGCATTTCATGAATGCAGTTATGATTTATAGAGATCAAAGACTAAGGGCACTGGATCACTACCTGCATTCCGAACTGTGAACAGGAAATTGAAGCAGGTTATCTGATGGAGAGCAGAAATGAAGGGTGTTTATGTAGAGAGGTGGACCCGACCTCGGGTGCCTGCATGCCGGGTCCAGATGAAAGGGCTGCCTCCTCTGTTCCCGGGGGGAGACCTGAGTGTAGCAGAGCTTTCTGTTATGTTTCGGTAACTGAGGAGAAATAGCAAAAATAGCCAAAGTAGCAATACACCAGAGAGGCTGGAAACTATTGGTTTGCAGGGCCATAAAATAACCGCAACACTAGAAGTAGCCGTGGAGCGTAACTACGGTGATCCTAGACACCTCGTCACAGCCGGAGAGATAGCTACACCTAAAGGCAGAAAGATGAAAGCTAACTGCCCCGTAGCAGAACCCCCAAAGAAATAGGAAGCCCCCAAACATGTAATGGCGGTTAGACAAGAGGAAAATACGAACACAGACAGAAAATAGAATGAGCAAACGCTGGGGCCCAATACTGTCTAGATAGAAAAGTATAGGAAAGAATTCTGATGGCAACCCAAAAAACCCTGACAAAAATACCAACACTTCTGATTAACAAAAAACCTGAGATCACACGACCTCTACCACCTAAATCAGATCTCTGGTGTAACACCGCAATTCAGCAAATAAAAAGTGAGACTGGAACAGAGCAAACACAACTGAGCACAAATGCAGCGCCAGGCCCCAAAAGGGGACCAAGCTGAAGTCTACTGCTAGGCAGCAAACCAGCAAGGAAAATCCAACCAGAGGAAAAAAACCAGCAAATCACTTATCTGAATGAAAGCAGGAATGCAAGCTGAGCTCCAAGCAAGACCTGAAGAACAATTGATTACAGGCAAGGCTGCTGGGAGTTCAGGTCACTTATATCAGACCATTCGGATCCAGCTGAAAGCCATTCAGCAATTAGTTCATTACCCTTAGAAACCATGGGAGGGAGCCCCAGCTCCGAAGTCGCCTCCAACGTATTCACAACATCTTTCCCTGCTGTCTGAGGGAAGGAGGAGGGAGACGGGGCTTCCTGTTGACAGGAGGGGGCGGGGAGAGCCAGGGAAGGACATGCAGCAGCACAGTGAAGGGAGAAGAAAGTGCAGGAAGGAGAGCAGTGTGTTGCCACGGCAGAGCACTGTGCAGAACAGTGAGTGGCGCGCCCTGCTTCCCTTGTCCCCTGCACCGAGTGCCGATGCTGCGACGAGTCGCATAGAGAGGGCCCCGTCACCTGTAGAGCCACGTGTGACCAGCAACACTCTGGAGAAAGGGACCGCTGCAGAGCTGTACGGAGCAGAGCAGAACCATGCAGAGCAAAGCTGCATACAAAGAGCTAAGCCGAGCCCAACAAGCAGAGCTGAGCTAGCCGTGCAGAAAGCTGAGAGAGAAGCGCACAACCCTGAGAGCACCCGCAGCGTGCAAGCCAGCCCTGTCGTCGCCCACCGCCAACAGTGGGGACCAGAGAGAAAGAGACGCACAGTGTGAGTCCGATCTCTGTGTCCGTGAGTACTACCCACGTCCCCCATACGAGTGACCGAGTACAGGACAGACCCTTGCGCCCTGACCGTGCCGTTAAACAACTCCTGGGCCACGTGGGGCCCATACCAGTTTGTGACCCCATTTGCCGTCGGCCACTTTGGGCCCGCTTGACTGAGACTGTCAGGAGAGTTGTACAGGAGCCACGTCCTATTTAGTCAGCTTGTGGCCCCAGCGTTTGCTCAATCTGTTTTCTGCCTGCGTTTGTGTTTTCATCTTGTCTAACCGCCATTATAGGTTTGGCGGCTGCCTATTCCTTTGGGGCTCTACTCTGGGGCAGTTAGCTTTCCTGTTTCTATCTTTAGGTATAGCTAGCTCTCAGGCTGTGACGAGGCGTCTAGGATCAACGTAGGAACGCTCCACGGCTACCTCTAGTTGTGTGGTTAGTTCAGGTTTCTGCAACCCATTAGTTACCAACATCTCAGGTGTTCGGCTGCTCTGCTGTTGTTCCTGTCCTCCTCAGCTACCGTACATAACATCCCACTCCCTCGGTTCCTGTCTGTGAGAAGGAAGAATCACTTGACTTGCCCTCTGAAGTGGACAGTTTGCCGGCCGTCAGCTCAAGGGACCCTGATCCAGTGCAAGAGCTGCAAGATACAGAAGAAGTTGCTGATCCATGGGACCTGGATGGACCCCTGTTCCCTGCCCCTCTGCCTGAGGTTCAGAGTGAGTCTAACAAGCTGTCCGGCCGGAATGTAATGCGTGAGAGGCAGGGGCAGATGCGGAAATTGTGGGCATCTGTCGGCCCTCAGAAGACTGTATTAGGGTGCGGCAAAGCCTCACCAGTGGAATGGCGAGTTCAATGAGAGGGGGAATGTAGGGAGGTGGACCGGACCTCGGATGCCTGCATGCCGGGTCCAGAGCTGAAAGAGCTGCATCCTCTGTTCCCACGGGTAGACCTGAGTGTAGCAGATCTTTCCCTGCTGTCTGAGGGAAGGAGGAGGGAGACGGGGCTTCCTGTTGACAGGAGGGGACGGGGAGATCCAGGGAAGGACATGCAGCAGCACAGTTAAGGGAGAAGAAAGCGCGCAAAGGAGAGAAGTGTGGTGCCAGGGCAGAGCACCGTGAAGAACAGTGAGTGGCGTACCCTGCTTCCCTTGTCCCCTGCATGGGGTACCGACGCTGCGACGGGTCGCATAGAGAGGGCCCCGTCACCTGCAGAGCCAAGTGTGCCGAGCAACACTCTGGAGAAAGGGACCGCTGCAGAGCTGTACGGAGCAGAGCAGAACCGTGCAGAGCCGAGTTGCATACACAGAGCTAAGCTGAGCCCAACAAGCAGAGCTGAGCTAGCCGTGCAGCAACCTGAGAGAGAAATGCCCATCCCTGAGAGCACCCGCAGCGTGCAAGCCAGCCCTGTCGTCGCCGACCGCCAGCAGTGGGGACCAGAGAGAAAGAGACGCACAGTGTAAGTCCGATCTCTGTGTCCGTGAGTACTACCCACGTCCCCCATACGAGTGACCGAGTACAGGACAGACCCTTGCGCCCTGACCGTGCCGTTAAACAACTCCTGGGCCACGTGGGGCCCATACCAGTTTGTGACCCCATTTGCCGTCGGCCACTTTGGGCCTGCTTGACTGAGACTGTCAGGAGAGTTGTACAGGAGCCACGTCGGGCTTAGCCAGCACCATAGTCCGTAACCTTTGCCGGAAACTCCAGTATATGGACAAGGGGCAGTGGAAGGTACCAGAGACCGACCACTGTTACCAGAAGATGGGGGGTATCGTCTGTTTGACCCCATTAATGATGACCCTGCGTCGGCCGTTGCCGGCACCTGTGAGTTCGCAGCAGGAGCTGCAGTATTGGCTTCCTTAGTCGTTTGCTAAGATTTTAACTGTTGTATTGTACTGTGCCTTTAATACTGTTTCTTTAATACTGTTTAACTCTTTACCTCCCTGCGCAGAGTATTGCCCCTGTAAATAAACCTGTTAGCCCTTGCTCTGCTGTCTGCGTTCCGCCACTGCATCCCGCGTTCCTGTGAATACCACATTTACAATGGAATTAAGTACAAGACAGTTGTACAATTTGACTGTATAAAGCCTGATTAACCAAAGAGGTGTTTACTTAGTGCAAGGTGAAGATATCTGCCCGTAAGGGCAATGGGAGTAGAATATTTTTCATGCCATATCTATAAAATCAGAATTTGACACAATTCATGGATGTATCAATGATCAGGGAACATATCTCCTATGGGTAAAATTGCAAAAGTTTTGGTAGCTGGGAATCCACAGGAACACAATATCTTCATGACTTATGGATAGATTATATTCATGCGTGGGGTGTATGGAATGGCGGAAGGTTGTTCATTAAGATGACTTCCATATTATTTCTCTAGGAGGTTTCAGGGGGAAAATATGATCCCCAGAAGAAATGAGGGCTAAAACTGGATTAGAATCGAATCTAATCATTCATCCCTCTCTTCCTTCAGGGAGGTTGGAAATGGTCTGGTGAAACCCTTTATAACAACATGTCATGTAGGGATATAGCATGTCAGAAAGAAGGAGAAGCAACGAGTAATGCAGATCTGTTCATATATCACTCAGCGTTCTCCTCCACCAAAGGCTCTCATGGTTCCAATTCGTAAAACATATCTGTTTTTTATACTGTTTTTGCTTCTAAGTATATCAATATGTTATTTCAGCTTTTGTAACCTTTAAGCACTGTGTTTTTGTATCTTAAATAAAAAATTTAATAATGTTGTCCCTTGTTACTCTGACGTACCCATGATCTCAAGGAGAGAAAATAGTTTGGTTGTGCTATCTTGTACGCAGAGTGCAAGTAGTGAACCATTCAAGAGCTTGGGAAAGCTGTGCATGCATGTGTACCAGTGCAAGTATCTCACTGACCTGGTAAAATGGTGGCAGTGTAAAGTGTGGCGCTGATGTGGGTATCTTCTTTGGGGTGCAATTAGATCATTGCTGATCTATTGCAATAGGTGAGTGGACAACTGAGTGGGAAGCGGAGTCCTCCTTTATGGTCTCATTTGAGGCATGGGTGTCATGTAGCAAGTGGCGTCTCTGACCGGGCATTATTATTAATAAATTTGCATACTTTTTTGTTTTCAAAAATTCGAAACTGAGTGAAATGCTGCTAAGCTTGCCCAATTTTCACTTAATTTTTTTCCTCCTCAGCCTACATACAGTCAGGGCCAGAAATATTTGGACAGTGACACAAT
>VIAB01031979.1:14119-31345 GCA_009801035.1 Oophaga pumilio | reverse complement strand
AGCAGATGCATTAAATTGGGGTTGTCCTAGAGATTAAACCTGATCACTAGCGCTATCTGTGAATAGTTTATATTCCAAAAAAAGGGATTGTCCAAAGGTACCAACCCCTTTAAACAAATAATATGTGATTTTTTTTCTTACAACCCCACTACTTCATTCTGCAGTCCTAGCTGTATATTTTTTTTTTGTTTTGACAGGTAATATTATTAATAGTTAATCACTTTTTCACTCAGAAGGTTGGTCTGTGAATATTCACTCCATTTTGGAAGGGTGCTATAATGGCACATGGCTATTCATCATTCTATATAGCCTTATGTTACCTTCCTCTCGTGATTCATTCTCATATCACAAAAGACATGGGGAAAGGCCAGGACGCCAGTTGAACAGTTGGCAGTTCCTGTGTCTAGCCTGAACAGCTAAAAATTAAAACTACGTTCAATCATTAACTGTAACACAGTTTCCTGGTAATCCTTTCATGTTGCATAATTCTTCATGATGACCTGTGAGATTTAGGTAAAACCTATAGTCCCACATGCAACTGCCCAGTCTTCCTCTACTTTCTATGTGTCTGGCATCCTGTTCACATCAAAGTAAAAACTTTCCATAGTACTGAAAATAGTTATCACACCAAACAGCTATTGAATCAAATACAAAAAGAGCTTGAAGTCTTAAATATGAGTTCAAAAATGCAAAAATAGACTCCAAAAACATTGAAATCTTGAAATTGGAAATAGCCTTAGTCTGTTAACGACATACACTGTGTTCCAAATTATTATGCAAATGCTATTTCTCTCTGATTTTACTAAATAGTAGATGCAAATGAATAAGTATAATGCTCAAATCATCAACCATTGAAGTATAAATCACATTTTCTTGGACAAACCTACCAATGATATTACATTCCACACATACACAGATCTTTAGTAAAAGTATTTCTAAAGTCCATTTATGATATGTAAATGAGGGATTTGACTAGTCGAGGGGGTGTTAGTATCCCCACACTAGTAAGCCCACTTACGGCCCACTTGGGGACACTAACACCCCCTCGACTAGTCAAATCCCTCATTTACATATCACAAAAGGACTTTAAAAATACTTTTTCTAAAGATCTGTTTATGTGTGTGATGTAATAACGGGACGGTTAGGCAAGGTATTTAGCTATGTAGATACAACTGTTGGTGGTTCTGGGGGCACGGGGATATTGGCAGGTTCCTTTTAAAGTTTAATGAAAACAGGAAACTGTAACGGTATCACTTACAAAGCCACATTTTGGGGTCTTTTCTGTCAGCTCTAGGCCATGTCTGATTTTTTGCATAATTTACATTCCATTTAGACCCAAGAATTCATCCACAAACAAAAGGTCTCTATTTATAGTGTGTCTGCCAGTGCATCCTGCAGCGAAAGTATTGTTCACTTTACAGTGAGCTTTACGACTTCCTTAAAAACAATATAGACTTTTGCATGCAATTCGCTTTAGAAAGAGGAACGTTATTATATCATTTTACTGCACTATGTAATCATGGCAAAATAAGTGAAAATAAAATTCCAAAACATGAAAAGATTTCAGTAGATTGTGGGATTTGACCTCATAACATACATTAACATTACTGTTTTTTGCTAAGCTATACTTCATTTATGAAAAAATGTTTTGATGTTACTGCGTTATGGTACTCTGACCTTAATAGAGTTGTCCCATCACAGATATTTGTGTCATATTTCTGGATTTAAATTGAGACACAGATATATACAAATCTCTCTCTCTCTCTCTCTCTCTCTCTCTCTCTCTCTCTCTCTCTCTCTCCTCGGTCTCTAGTTAAATTTTTCTGGACATGACACAGCATTTACACTACATATGATCACGGTCTCAGCATTATATTTTTATTACATTTTATATGGGTTTAATTGAGAAAAATATCAATCGCCATTTTTTATGTCATTTATAGGGATGAGCGAGTAACAAGTATAATGGGAGCCAATGGGAAAGCCAAGCATTTTTCCGGCAGACCCTACAAAGTGGTCTGGGGGGCAGTGAAAATGTTTAAATGGATGGGAAAACTGGGGAAGACCCCTGGATGCATCTCCCAGACTCCCAGATCGCTGATGAGAACAAAGGTGTCACACTTTTACTCCACTTTAAGGAGTGACAATAAAACATTATAAACCGACAAGAAATTGCATTTTACATGGAAAAAAAAGGTTAAGAAACTTTTTTTTCCTGTATAACGACTTGTATATAAGGCAAAATTTAAAAAGGATATAAAAAAAAATTATAATTTAAGTTATTCAAAATACAGGGTGGGCCATTTATCACCAACCATTCTCATTTTATTTAGGTATATCCATATAAAACATCCACCCTGCAGATTTTTTTAAATTAAAAAATACTAAATTTCAGTGTCATTTATGAAGGAAGCAAGAACTGTCAAAAGTAAGGAACTCAGATACATCCTGTATTAGACATAACGGACGACCTCATACACATTCTGTGCAAATTGTCATGTATTGGTACTCCTAGACTCCTAAAAGCTATGCACTTTTGAGGATTAAATACCAAGGAAATGTACTCCTAACCACGGAATAGTCTATGGTTGAGCAATACTGTATAATATCAATAAGGGTATGTGCACATGTTGAGTCAAATTTTTACACCATTTATGCAGGAAAAATGCAGCTTTAACCCCTTAGTGACAGAGCCAATTTGGTCCTTAATGACCAAGCCAATTTTTTCAATTCTGACCACTGTCACTTCTTGAGGTTATAGCTCTGGAACGCTTCAACATATCCCACTGATTCTGAGATTGTTTTTTCATGACATATTGTACTTCTTGTTAGTGGTAAAATTTATTCAATATAACTTGCGTTTATTTATGAAAAAACGGAAATTTGGCAAGAATTTTGAAAATTTTGCAATTTTCAAACTTTTAATTTTTGTACTCTTAAATCAGAGAGTGGTGTCACACAAAATAGCTAATAAAGAACATTTCCCACAAGTCTGCTTTACATCAGCACAATTTTGGAAACATAATTTTTTTTTACCACTGTCTCTACTGTGTGCCTTCCTGGCCTCTTCTCCTTGGTTGGGCAAGGAAGCTTGCCTCCTGCCACTAGCGTTGTCTGATCAGAATTTTTTCAACATATTTTCCACAATGGCCTTCTGGAATAGTAACATTTTAGAAGACCACCCTGCCTCTTTTTTGGCCAAGATGAATGTAACACCTCCTTGGAGTGTCCTAATGTGGGATCACTAGACTCCTGGGACTCAACATGGTGGAAGGAAGGAGGATTAGGGTGAGGATTAAGTGATCCTGACTTTAGGCTGATTACACTGCCAAGCCTTCTGGAAGCACGATCTGTTATCCAACCGACCCCCTGTTTGCACTGCTCTGACCTCAGAAATGGTGTACCATGCCTCCCTGCAAAGTGGGATAGGAACCTATGTGTCATTGATGGGCGTGTTTCTTGTGCTCAAGCAACAGGCGTAGTCACTCCTGCCCCACGTCCTTGGCATCTGCGTGAACCATCATCAGCACTTCCACTTACCCATCCCTTAATGCACGCCTTATGCATTTTGTAATTGCTAGGTCTCTTGAAACCAAGTTTATTTTTAATAAAAGAAAAAAATTGGTTACCTGCAGCAATTAAAGCGGTTTTTGCGAGTTTATTCCACTGTAATATAACAGAAAGAAAGCAAAAGTGTATGGATGACAATTAAATTTAATCCAGATAAATTTGTCAATATGTTTTAGAGATCACAGAATGTATGTCTAAGAAATGGAAGCCTACAAAATGTTTTAAAGCTTTTGTTCACTTTTAGAGATCACAGAAATATTCAGAGACAATGTAAGACTGTATGTCTGAGAAATGGAGGCCTACACAATTTTTAAAAGGTTTTCAGCATTTTTACAGATCACAGAAATGTTCATAAACCACATAACGCTTTATATCTGAGAAATGGAGGCCTACATAATTTTTAAAAGCTTTTTAGCAGTTTTACAGATCACAGAAATGTTCACAGAGCACATAACAATGTATGTCAGAGAAATGGAAGCCTATACAATTTTTAAAAGCTTTTTAGCAGTTTTACAGATCACAGAAATGTTCACAGACTACATAACACTCTATGTCAGAGAAATGGAAGCCTACAAAATTTTTGAAAGCTTATGTTCAATTTTAGAGATCCCAGAAATAGTTACAAAGTAACACTGTATGTCTGAGAAACAGAGTCCTACAAAATTATAACAGATCATAGAATTGTTCACAGACCACGTAACACTGTATGTCTAAGGAATGAAAGCGTACAAAATTTTAAAAGCTTTTGTTCACTTTTAGAGATCACAGAAATGTACTCCACACTACAAAATAGAGTATGGCTGAATAATTGTTGCCCCGGAAAATGTTTTAATGATTTTTTGGTGTGTTATATAACTCAGAAAAGTACCTTAAAGCACATAATAATTGATGGATGAAAATATATTTAATTTTTCCATCACCCACAAAAAAATGGCAGCTATATATTTGCCAACAGACTGCACAGGCCTAACCCTGTCTGCAAACTGGATTCTGTCACTCTTCCTGCTCCTGCGATTTCCTCTCCCTCCCTATGCAGATTATATGTAATACAAACAATTAGCCCTTAGAAGGGCTGTTAGTATGATGGCTCAGGCCTCTGATTCGTTATACTGTGCACTGTGCACATAGGTCTTGACAAGCATTCTCTCTCTCTAATACAAAGTGTCACAGAGCTGAGCAATGGCATCAGTGTGCCAAGCCAGGCCAGTGTGCCCGCCAGTGTGCGGGGGCGGAGATTCGAGTTTTACACCAAGCACGCCCCATTACTTGCTGAATAACGACCACATCCAAGCCCCATAATACTTGATTGATAACCGAGTATAACCAGCACGTTCGCTCATCCTAGTATCAGTAAAATGAGGAGTTTGTGCAGGTTGGAAATAGACGGGGACGGTGATGGAAGTGTGAGAAGTCAGATGTGTCTTTATTGTGATCTCTGCAGACGAGTCATAGCTAGAGAACTCATCATGTTGGTCTGGGCCACATGGAAAATACGGGAAAAGTGAATGACATCCATCAGAAAGAACGTTGTCTGTAAGTCACCATCTATAACTGTAACGTAATCTCTTATATGTTCTACAGAACTTGTATCTACTACTATATGTCACCATATGGTGGTAATATCAGTGTTGGTATTTGTGCAGTGATTTATTTTTAGTAATAACATAGTCATCTGCTGATGTTCCCCTATACCCAATATTAGGCTGCACCACGTTCATTCTTAAAGGGATTGCTGGGAATAGCAAAGATCTGCACACAGCTGGTCTTTGGCTTTACCATAAGAATAATTGGAGCTGTTGATCATAGGATCAACCTCTGCTCCATTCATGACTGGTGAGACTCATATACCTTATTTATCCCAAGGTATTCCATGTAATTAAGACAAAACACCATTTTAAACCGAAACTCTGTTTCTTTTAATGGATGAAGGTCGATCACAGCACATGGGTATCATAAAAAAACAAAAAAGGCACAATTAGCCTGCTGAACAAGTATGAATCGCTATGCTCAGCCAGACACCTGGCGCAAGTCAGACTTTGTACATCAAAAACACTCTTGTGGTATAGCAATTGACCGTGACTGTGACTTGAATACAAAAAACACAATATCAACCAAAACACACCAAATGGATAATAAGTTAGGGAGGTAGTGTAAGGAGGAAGACCGGACTGCGGGTACCTGCATTGAGCCTGCTCTGGAACAGTCGAGGCTGCATCCCATGTTGCCCAGGAAAAGGATTAGGGGACTGGACAGACCCCATGACCCAGGAAGATGGGGCATGTTTAAGCCGGAAACAGAACTGAAAGCGCGCGAAGCAGAGGTGAGTTTCCCGCCGTCAAGGAGAGTGCAGGAGGGTGTGCCGCATGCTCTGCACCATGAACAGCAGCGCTGCGATGTACTGTGGCTGATATCTCCTCAGCACTCCAGCAGGACAGTAAGTGTGTGAAGAGTCATGCACCCGGCTAAACGTAGGACCGTGCTCGTGCAGAGAAGTGTGGGCCAGTTACAGGACACTGAGTTTCGGTCTCCTCTGCTGGCCAGCGCATGTCAGCCCACGTTTGGTACCGGGACTCCTGCAGCGCTCCCCACGCCGGTTGCACAGGTTTATGGACTAGGGGCTCCACGGGTAAAACCGGTGACCGCCCGTGGCCGCCAGAAGCTGGACCGTGATCTTCCTGGATTCATCTGAGGACACCGTGCCGACTGTTGCCAATACCACATTCTCCATCAGACTGTAGTTGGATAAGGGCCAGAGAAGATAAGGATAAATGCCATTTCCATATCAGACTGTTGTTTTAACCGTTTGTTTACCCCCTTGTTAGTATTCACTGTTTAGGTGACTAGCTCCCTGCGAGGATGTCACAATGTGACCGAAACAGTGTGACATGACCCCACGAAAGGTCAGTCAATGGAAGGCAGAGCACACAAGAGAACACCAGGGAAACTTTAACAATGGTGGGCCCTGGCGATAGGGGACGGTGGGAAATGGACACCTGCACACACCTGAGGATGTCCATGATCTCCCTATCGTCCCTGTACGGGTTCTTTCACCCAATCGCCGAGCAGGATACCTAATCCCTCACTTGCCCTGCTCTTATCCCTCACTAGGGAACTGGCAGGAGAGAGCACTAGTCCCACTGCTGCACTAATACAACACAAGGTAAGGACAGACAGACACTAAAAGGGACAGGGTAAACAAAAAATGAAACACTTAGCTCCTTCTGCTGCAAAGCACCGCACAGCAGAGAAAGGCACCTGACAAGCGAACTCAGCAAAGCACAACTGCAACCAGAGAGCTCCTTCCTGCAGCTAGGTTGCTGTAGAATGAACTAACAATAGAAAAAAGAAGGTTTCAGCTCACCCCAATGAGAAGAGTCTAGAGATATCTTAGCAATGGATTTCATGTCTCTGCTAAGACACTTCATTCATGCGGACAAAGAGAAGGAAGAACCCAGCTCCAAGATTAAAAATATCAGAAAACTTTATTTTTGTTCGTTAAAAAAAGATATGGGCATAAAGACAAATGAAGTTCAATGCATAGAAAGAAGAAGCACCTAGGTAGCACTGAACGCATTATGAACACGCTAGTGTTCTTAGACTCAGTTAGCTAGAAACAGGTGTGAAGAATATTTATATTAGAAACACTCAGGTGACACAAATAAAGCAATTATATACAAGAAATCCCAAAAAACTAGAAAAAGGCTGGTTTATAGAAACAAATAGACCACACAAACTCTACCAAATAACTGACAATGCTTATAAAAACGCAATTAATAATGTAACATCACTTCTTTTTTGAGATTTAAACCAAAAAGTACACGTGTATTCAATAAACATATCCAAAAAGCTTCTCTGTCATGTAGCTTTCTTGTTCTATCACCACCACTCAAGTTTTGAGGTATTTGTTCGATAGCAAAAACTCTGAAATAAGAAGCCTGTCTGTTATGAGAAACAATAAAGTGATTAGAGACATTGGATATATTACATATTGTAGGCTGAGAAATATCATATAAATGTTACCTTATTCTATTTTTTAATTTGCGAATCGTAGAAACTACATATAAGAGTCTACATGCTGTACATTCTATAATATAGACAACGTAATCTGAGTTACAATTCAGGTAACTTTTAATATTATATTTCTTTTCATTTTTAACATCTGAAAACTTTAATGTTTTTTTCGTTTGTGAACAGGTCATGCATGGAAAATGACCGCATCTATAATAACCAGTGGCTGTCAGCCAATTTGGAGATGCAATACCCCTATTAGGACTGTATAAACTGGGTGATAAAAAATTACCTAATGTTGAAGCACGTCTTGCTACAATTTTTACACCATTCCTTAGGATATTATCCATAATATCATCATCCCTCAAAATATTTAAGTTTCGGTGTATGATATTGGAGATTGCTTTGAAATGAGAACTATAATTTAGAACTAATACAAGTTGTTTTGAGGAAGAATCAATTTGATTAATAAAATTAGAATCAGACATAATAAGATCTTGTCTAGATTTAGTGTCAGCAATTTTAAAGGCCCGATCAATTGTCCAATTCGGATATTTCCTGCTAGTAAGACGTTTTCTCACTAGCTTTTTTTCAGTGTTAAACGAAGTTTCTGAACTTCAATTGCGTTTAGCTCTTAATGTCTCCCCTAAAGGGATTTTCTTTCTAAATGTGCAACTAGAAATTACCTGTTACCGGACAATCGCAAATCAAGAAAGCAGATCATATTTTTATCAAATAATTGAGTAAATTTCAAATTAAAAGGATTATTATTGATATAATCAGTAAAGATAGGTATTTAAGAAATATCATTATTCCATACAATCAATAAATCGTCAATATATCTGGAGTACCAATAAATAGAATCAAAAAATGGATTATCAACATTAAAAATGTACAAGTCTTCCCACCAGGCCATTACCAAGTTAGCGACAGAAGGGGAAAATTTAGCACCCATCGAAACACCGTTATTTTGAAGAAAGAATTTTTTGTTAAATAAAAAATAATTGTGTTTCAATTAAAATGTCAAGACTGAAATAATGAAATATTGCAAATCAGAAGAATAAGTAGTATATTTGTCCAAATGAAATTGGACTGCAGTAATAGCTACTTGGTGTAGGATGCTAGTATAAAGTGAAATTACATCACAAGTTAACCAAGACCACTGGGGATCCCATTTAACATCTTGGAATATGCAAAGAACATCCTTAGAATCTTTCAAATAGCCAGGGATGCTTTGGACTAAAGGTTGAAGAACTGTATCACGCCATTCACCCATGTGTTCGCTGTAAGAGCCGATACCCGAGATTATGGGACTCATTGGTGGGGGAAAAACATTCTTATGCGTCTTTGGTAGTGCGTGAAAAATTGGTACAATTGGATTTTCCACTTGCAAATACTCAGATTGTTTTTTTTGTAAAAAAAAGCCCGGTAACAAGCCATCCTCAATAATGCTTTTACAATCCCTCGCATACAAAAAAGTGGGATCTGATTTTAAGGGTGTATAGAATGAACTAACACTGACAGTTAGTTGATGCATCAGGTGACATCTGGAAGGATGGTGGGAGTTGTCACCACCCACACCAGCTGACCCAGCAGCAATGCAATTACACCAGCATGCCAGTGGGAAAAAAACTGACATTAACCTGCGCTGGCCTGAAAGGAAAAAAGTTTTAATGTGAAAAGCCAGATCTGCCACAGATTCAAAAATGGATCCTGACAGTACCCCCCCTTTCAATAAGGGGCCTCTGGATCCTCAACACCAGACCTCACCAGAAAGCAACCTATGGTGAGGACACCTCAATCCACCAGAGTTCACCTCGGCAGTAGCCTGACCCTCAGGTTTATGGCAATCATGGACTGCTGGAATTGACATCAACATATGCTCCGGAGGTGCCACAAATCTCCAGAGCGCCAACCTGGGGAATGAGTTGTGAACCTGCATTACTGAAGGTAACTCCAGCTGGAAAGTCCCTGGGTTGAGAATGGCCGGCACCCGATACGGCCCGAGCACCCTGGAACTCCAGGCCCCAGTACCACACTTCCACCGGATGTTTTGGTGGACGCCCACACGTACTCATTCACACACAGGTCCGGACCTGAACGTTTATTGCCATGCTTATGTTTGCCACAAGATGGTGAACTCTATGAGGAATTGACAACAGAGGCGTCCCCCTATGTCACCACACTCACACCCCCACTATGCTCAGAGAAAAGCACCACCCTCCCCTGACCCCTCCTCCTAAGAGAACTCCGACACTCAGGGTTAGCATGTGGTGCGGGTTGAGACTTGCCCCTACTCTCTGGCAGCACCTCTGCTGCTCCCACCAGAGAAGAAGGGGACAGTTGTAGAAAGACAGCAGAGACAGTAGCCCCCGGGCAGCAGCCCTCACAAGACTGATCCCAGCTAACTACTTCCCTGGACCGCCAATCTATGACCAGTTTGTGTCTTTTCAACCAAGGGAGGCCTAAAATGATGTGTGTTGGCATTCCCCCCAAGATGTAGCACGACAGAGACTCATCATGATGAGTCCCTATACGCAGGTGTATATCATCTACGACTTGGGTCACCTTCCCCTGGCTGAGTGGGACAGAGTCAATGGCCTGGACGCTTAGGGGTTTTGCTAGCATCCTACAACTCAGGCCATGGGTCTGGATAAAGTGATCATCTACCAAATTGACATCTGCTCCACTGTCCACAAACACCGGTATACCTGTATACCTTCAGTTACACCGCCAACCACCACTTCAGCAGACAGGGTACACTGAGGGGAAAAAATGGAGGAAACATACACTCCCTGGTCACCTTCCTCCACACGACCAAGGGGACGCTGCTTCTTTGATGGTACTACTTTGGCGCGAGCTGGGCAGACCCCGATAAAATGACCAATCTGCCCACAGAAAAAGCATGTCCCCACACCACTGCGAATCCTAGGCAACCCCGTTTGGGAACCAACACCTCCCACCTGCATGGGTTCGTCCGCCTGCTCAAGTGTGTCCTCCTCCCTAGCAAGGACTACAGGGGTCACATTTGGTGTATGCCTCTCCCTCAAGCATCTATCTACCCGAATGGCAAGGCACATGGCGGCATCCAACGACCTGGGGGCGGTATACTGCACAAGAGTATCCTGCAACCTTGGGGACAGACCCTGAATAAAATGGCTACTAAGGGCAGGGTCATTTCACTGTGTGTCAGTGGACCACCTCCTGGACTTTGAGCGGTACTCCTCAGCCAGCCGGCATCCCTGCTTGATTTTACTCCCTACATCTCCTCCCTCATTTCCATCTATCGGCCTAACTGACTGCTGCGCTCTGCAAACGACTTTCCACAAACCTCTGCACTAATCCGTACCTCCCACTCCCGACTCCAAGACTTCTCCCGCACTGTGCCAATCCTCTGGAATGCTCTACCCCAAGAAATTAGGACTATCCACAATTTGCATGGTTTCAGGCGCTCCCTCAAAACACATTTGTTCAGAGCGGCCTATCACGTTCACTACTCAAAGTCATTCTATGTGTAAGTGTGTGTGTGTAGCCCATTAACTATCTCCATCCATCCCTCACTCCCTCAAGATGGCTGGACCATCATTGTAAATACACCACAGTGTATACGCACTTTTATTTTGTATCTCCCCCACCTCATTGTAGATTGTAAGCTCTCACGAGCAGGGTCATCTTATTTTGCTTTAATTATTGTATTATTAACGTTGTTACTTATGACTTGTGTTTTGAAACTGTTATACTGTAAAGCGCTGCGGAAAATGTTGGCGCTATATAAATAAAGATTATTATTATTACGGAGTCAGGATTCCACCAGGGAGACGCCTTCAGGATCTCAATACACCAGTGCCAGAGCCGCGAAAAACTCATCCGCTGACCGTAGAGATGGTGAATCGGTCATCAGGGAGAAGGCCCAGAATTGGGAATCACTCTTAAGAAGGGATACGATGATTCCCATCTGTTGTTCCTCACTCCCTCATGAACGAGGGTGGAGCCTGAAGTACAACTTGCAGGCCTCCTGAAAAACCAAAAATGTATCTCTCCCTCTCGAAAACCTGTCAGGGAGAGATATCTTGGGTTCTGGTTGAGCCTGCACCTGAGCCGAGGCCCAGAACCCCACCAACTGCTGCAGCTGCTGCACCACCTCACCATGTAGCACCTTAAGCTCATCGGTGAGGGTCTGAAGCAGTTGAGCAAAGACCTGCATTTGGACCATGGCTCACCAGAAAAAAATGTGAGGGTCGGTGTTAATGTCACGATGTGACCAAAGCGGTGTGACACGACCCCACGAAAGGTCGGTCAACGGATGGCACAACAGACAGGAGAACACGCGGGAAACTTTAACAACGGTGGGCCCTGGTGATAAGGTATGCACACACCTGAGGACGTCCATGATCTCCCTATCGTCCCTATATGGGTTCTTTAACCCTGTCGCTGAGCAGGATACCTAATCCCCCACTTGCCCTGCTCTTATCCCTCACTAGGGAACTGGCAGGTGAGAGCACTAATCCCACCGCTGCATTAATACAACACAAGGTAAAGACAGACAGAAACCAAAACGGACAGGGTAAACAAAAAATTAAACACTTAGCTCCTTCTGCTGCAAAGCACCGCACAGCATTGAAAGGCACCTAACAAGCGAACTCAGCAAAGCACAACTGCAACCAGAGAGCTCCTTCCTGCATCTAGGTCGCTGTAGAATGAACTAACACCAACTGTCAGCTGATGCATCAGGTGACCTCTTGAAGGATGGTGGGAGTGTTCACCACCCACATCAGCTGACCCAGCAGCAATGCAATTACATCAGCAGGCCAGAGGGGAAAAAAAACTGACATTAACACCCGCTGGCCTGAAAGGAAAAAAGTTTTAATGTGAGAAGCCAGATCTGCCACAGACCCAAAAATGGAATGTGACAGTGGAGTTCTCTGCCAATTTCTTTTCTGTGTTAACCCATTAAATAACCTTGTTAAACAGCCTTGTACTGCAATCCTTGCGTGACTGCATTACTGCACCTGCTTACAGTAGGGTGGGACAATGCAGCCTCCGGGTCCCACTGTTGTGAGGAGAGAGACAGGAAGAGGCAGGGACAGCCTTTATAAGAGGGGCACAAATGGAGGAGAAAAGGGGGGCCATTGGGTGACAAAACAGGAAGGGAGGAGAGAAGAAACATGGGCCACTCAATGTTAACTCTTTCAAAGGGGCATACAATATAAGATAAGTGCCCGACAATAGGGCTCTTCAGAGCTCTGTATTTTTGAATATCTGGGTCCCTCAGTGCTCAGACCCCCAGCGATTGGGAATTTATTCCTTATCCCTTGGATAGAGTAGAACTTTCAAACTTGTGAACAACCCTTTAACTTTTTTAACCCCATAGGCTCAGAGAATGATAAAAAATAATTAAAATAAAAACAAAAAGTACACATAACTGTACACATATTTAGTTCCTATGCCCTCACATTGATCTGTCATTTAACTTGTACCATGGACACCATAAAAGAAAATTCCAAATGCATATTACCATAAAACAGGTATTATTTGTATTGTTGTACTAAGACCTATATAGCTATTCCACTAGTTTGGTTAGTAAAGTCCTTTTTAGATAATTTATTTTAAAACTAAGGCCACGTTCACACGTTCAGTATTTGGTCAGTATTTTACCTCAGTATTTGTAAGCTAAAATCAGGAGTGGAACAATCAGAGGAAAAGTATAATAGAAACACATCACCACTTCTGTATTTATCACCCACTCCTGGTTTTGACTTACAAATACATATGTAAAATACTGACCAAATACTGAATGTGTAACATTGCTTAAGATGCTGTTGTCAATAGCAATCTTCGAGTGGCAATAAGTTTTTATGGAGGAGCTAATGAAAACCCTTAAATCTGTCATCTTTGAACTCCTATTAAAGGGGTTGTCCAGGTTTGGCACAAAACTCTGTAGGCATTCTATGTGACTGCAGAATTGTAAATCCTCACAGTATGCACATTGCCTGATGTAAGGATATTCTCCGTTGCAGTCATATGTATTGAGCAAGGCTGCACAAGTCTAGTCAAAATTTGGCAAGGAATATGCGTATTACATACTTATAGTCACATGACAGCCTGTTCCGGATGTCGGCACCCAAGAATGTGAGGCCTGTGAGGATTTACAAGTCTGCAGTCAAATAGAGTAAGTGCAGATATTCATGCCAACCCTGGACAAACCTTTTAAGCCCTACAAGGGCTAACAGCAGTTAAATGCCTTCAAGTTTAAGTCCCCCCGGATGGTGCTGTTAAAGGAATACAACTCATCCCACTAAAAACAAGCCCACACAAAGCTATGTGGAGGAAAAATAAAAACATTACCGCTCTTGGAATATGGAGACAAAAACATAAACTTAAAATAAAGCATGGCGGTTTTAGGAAGGGCTTAACTATCAAAGAGTCACAACATTGACTCTTAATTTAGCTATTGATGACATAATATATCAGTAGGGTAAAAGACTATGAGTTCAACAAGTGTGTACACATCATCAGCATCAGACAACTGTTATGTTGAGAATTGCAGCCTCTTAAATGATAATCCATGCTTTACATCCTGAGTAATTGATTCAAGAAACTGACCAAGCTGCTCTGAAAAGGTTTTATGTAAGTGTGATCGTAGGGTTCATGTAAGGTCAGTTTCAAAATCAAGTAGATACAATTACAGATATTCCTAATTTATATCAGACATAGAACCAAAGTGTTAGAGGTCAGGAATTGGTGGGCCTCAGTAAGCCATTTTGGCAACGCCAAGGTATTTAAATACAGCTTTAGGCCTCCTTTACACATTTATATAAAACACTATGTGAAAAATCGGTTTCAGTATCATCATTGTTTTACATCAGTGTGTCCTTCTTTACCATCAGGGTAATCAGTGTTTTTGTGTGAAGAAAGAAAGAAAGATAGAAAGAAAGAAAGAAGGAAAGAAAGATGGAAAAAAGGAAAGAAAGAAATGAAGAAAGGAAGAAATGGAGAAAGGAAGGTGAAAAGCACCATAGGTTATAATTAGTGGCTGGAGAAGCCCTGGGTGTTCGGGTCCAGGGGGTTCAGCCGAACATTTAAAAAAAGTTTGGTTCGGGTACCAGAACAGTGCGCGAACCTGAACTCGGACCACATTCAGATAAATGGGGAAGCAAACATCCATTGTTTGCCACTCTGATAACAGCGAGAGCAGGCACTGCTAATTAAATAATAATAAAAAAAAATGACATGGGGTCTGTTCTATTTTTGATAACAAGCATGGCAAAACTGACAGCTGCAGGCTGCAACCCTCAGCTGTCAGCTTTATCATGGATAGAGGCGTCCCCATGCTGTTTTTTTAAATTATTTATCTTACAGACGCCTCTCCATTACTAACTCCTGGGCTTGATGTCACCTGATAATGCAAAGGTGGCATCAACCCCACAACTAGCTGGGCTAAGCACCAGAATTGACGCATCTAATAGATGCACCTTTTCTGGGGTGGCTGCAGACTGCTATTTTTAGGCTGAGGGGCCCCTTACCAGCCTGAGAATACCAGCCCCAGCTGTCTTCTTTAGCTTGGCTGGTTGTCAAAAATGGGGGGACCCCACACGTTTTTTTTTAAATTATTATTTATTTAATTAATTTAAAAAAGCAGCATGGAGACCCCTATATTTTAAACCCGCAGCTGTCATTTTTGCCATGCTGGTTATCAAAAATAGAACAAACGCCAAGTAATTTTATTTATTATTTATTTATTTATAGAGCAGGTGCCGGCTGACGAACACTCCCATCAGTGGCACCTGATCTCACTATTATCAGCGACAACAGGAGTAAGCTGATGGGAGTAGCACTTACATCATCTGACGCCTCTGTGACCGGCGGTAATCTTTTTACCGCTGGTTACAGTAGCTGGAACTCTGACTGGCGGTTATAATTTTGTCGCCCATCAGAGCCGCCGGTGTTTCTTGTGCTGTCATACAGATGATAGTGTGGGAAACACCCGATGTTCGTACACAAACAGTAACATGGACTTCCTGGAGAAGTTCAGGTTCGGGATCCATGCCCCAACAGTACAGTAGGTGTTTGGTATGACCCCACATTTTACTGTGTGGGTTCGCCTATCATCACTAATTATAATGGGTACGTGTGGTATCCGAGAAAAAAACGTGTAAAGGAGGGCTAACATGGGTAAAATCTATTGTATTTTTGTGGGTTCTGTGTGAATCCCCCTTAAAATTGTGATTCAGATCAACCCACTAAGGAGTAATAGGTTGCAATGACAGGAATGGAATTCAAATAAATTCTGTTTGTCCTTTTTTTCTGAAAGTATCCAACATTTCTGTGCCTGTCACAAATTACAGAAAATTTTGTAATAAACACACTGAAGAATTTATGCGTGATTATGCTACTTGTCAATATGCTTTGAGAAAATGCCATTTGGGCATAAATTGGCCTAGCTCTGTTGCCTGTTTCTGTTCTCACATTCATGCTGTTGTCTATTTGTACAATAAAGTTATGGATTGGATTTACATGGATGCCATGGACTGTGCTGATCAATTCTTGGGGGTTAATTTATAGCTAGGGAAAGCAAAGTTGTGTATTATGCCATCTTGGGGAACAAGCCCTTCATGTACTGTATTTCCTAGAATAATGCCCAGAGGCAGATACAATGGCTGGTGTCACACTACACGTATGGAAAATCTGTCTGAGTCTCCCTGCCGAGAGTCGCACAAGTGTTCTCCGTATGGTCATCCGAGTGTAATGCGTTTGCAATGAGATGATGCGATTTTCTTGCACCTATGTATTCGTATGACATTCGTATGACATGCATATGGCTTTACATTTCTTACTGATTTCCCCATTGAATTAAATGGCTCAATGGGCTAAAATGAGGAAAATGTGTGCATATTTGTCGCAAGCTACACTGATGGTTCGTGTGGCATCCGAGGTTTTCTCGCACCCATAGTGTCACGATCCATTTTTTGATTCATGGCAGCTCTGGTTCCACTATATTTTAAATGTAGCTTTATTCCTTTCAGGACCAGCGGGGGTTAATGTCAGTTTCCCTCGCTGGCAATCTGTTGTAACTGCAGAGTTGCTTGGTCAGCTGATGTGGTTGGTGACCACTCCCACCATCCTCTAAATGGTCAACTGATGGATCAGTTGACTGTTGGTGATAAAGCAATCTACAGTGACCAAGCCTGGAGTAAGGATTTCGCTGGCTGCTGTGGTGTATCAGCTGGATTTGTGAGTTTGTGATCCTGGTGCCTTTATTCTACTGTGCGGTGCTTTGCAGCAGAGGAAGTTAAAGCTAAGTTGTGTTATTACCCAGTCAGTCTCGTGTTTGTCACTGTCCCCTGTGTTGTACTATTTGCAGTGGTGAGGTTAGCGCCCTTGCCGGCCAGTGCACTAGCCAGGGCAGTGTGAGGTGACAGTGAGGGATGAGGTTCCTGACGACGGTGGGGGGAAGCAGCCACTTAGGGCGTTAGGAGAGTGCAGGGTTAGGGTCAGGTTTGAGCAGAAGCTGACCATTTCTTATTTCCCTATCAGTATGGCCTTCCTTACCCCTTTACCATCCTGTTGTGTGTCTGTCCGTCCACCAACCGACCCCCCCGTTGGGTCGATATATACAGTACAGACCAAAAGTTTGGACACACCTTCTCA
>VIAB01031978.1:12586-22819 GCA_009801035.1 Oophaga pumilio | reverse complement strand
TGGAATAAATGGCACTATAAAAATCTATAATAATAATAATAATTGTGGAGGTAGACGCTTCCAAGGTGGGGGTGGGAGGAGTATTGTCTCAGGGACTCGCCACTTTGACCAATCTCAAACCATGTGCCTTATTTTCCAAAAAGTTCTCAGCAGCAGAGAGAAATTATGATGTGGGCAATATGGAACTTCTTGCGATCAAGTTGGCGTTTGAAGAATGGAGGCATTTTTTAGAGGGGCGGCACATCTTATCACTGTGGTTACTGATCATAAAAATTTAGCCTACATCGAGTCTGCCAAAAAATTGATTCCCAGGCAGGCCTGGTGGTCGCTTTTTTTTTCTCGCTTTCAAAGCCGATGCATTGTCCCGAAGCTTTCATTCTGTGTCCCCTCCCGAGCTTCCATCCTTCATTCTTTAACCCGGGATGGTTGTGGCCGATATATCATCTGAGTTGGAATGAGAGATTTTTGAGGCCCAGTCTCTGGCTCCTAATTCTAAGCCAGTTGGTATTTGTCCCAGAAAGTTTTCATTCTAGCTCCCTCTGGAAATTATATGAATCTGTGTTGTGTGCTCATCTGGGGATTTTGGCCACTCGGGAGGCAGTTGCTAGGCTTTTTTGGTGGCCCTCACTGGTTACTGATGTCAAAAAATTTGTGTCTGCATGTGGGGTTTGTGTCCATTTCAAGAGCTATCATGGCCGGCCGGCTGGGGAATTGGTGCCTTTGCCAGTTTCGGATAGACCATGGATTCATCTGTCCATGGATTTTATCACCAATCTCCCTCCTTCAGGGGCAACACCGTGGTGTGGGTGGTGGTGGACAGATCTTCAAAACAAGCTTATTTTGTGCCCTTGTCCGCGTTGCCCTCAGCGGAAACCTTGTCCAGGCTGTTTGTGCAACATGTGGTGCGTCTGCATGGGGTGCCTATGAATGTGGTGTCTAACAGAGGTGTGTAGTTTGTAGCAAAGTTTTGGAGGGCGTTCTGTAAAAAATTGGGGGTTTCTTTGTCCTTTTCTTCTGCTTATCACCCTGAGTTTAATGGGCAGACCGAACGTACTAATCAGTCCCTGGAGCAGATTTTGCGGTGTTTGGCCTCTACCAGGTAGGAGGACTGGTGTGATGCTTTACCTTTGGTTGAGTTTGCTTTCAACAGTCATGTGAATCAGATCACTGGTACAATATGTCCCCCTTCCTGGTCAACTATTGGGAGAATGTCATATGGTCTGATGAAACCAAAATAGAGCTGTTTGGTAGAAAAAAAACTTTGTGTTTGGAGAAGACAGAATGCTGAGTTGCATCCAAAGAACACCATACATATTGTGAAGACGGAGGGTGGCAACATTATGCTTTGGGGCTGATTTTCTGCAAAGGGACCAGGACGACTGATCCGTGTACATGAAAGAATGAATAGGGCCATGTATCGTGAGATTTACTTTCATCAACTAGGGCATTGAAGATGAAACGTGGATGGGTCTTTCAGCATGATAATGATCCCAAATATGCTCGCATGAATAGTACAGTATTCGGGCTATTCGTTACCCGGCAAGTAATTAGGTGTTCACATCGGTATATTCAAGTGACCTGCCCCAGCATGCTTGGCGCTTTATTTGCAACCAATGAACATGCTGGGACGAAATCACAGTAATGCCGGCACCATCTATAGTGTGGCATTACTATGATTGGCTGAATTACTGATTGCATTAATGATTGGCTGGCGCCATCTTGCGGGTAGGGTGAACATAGTGTGAGCGTAGGGACAGTGACAGGAGCTTATAATGAGCATTATTCATTTCAAAAAGCTCTTTTAAGAGCTGAAGATTGTGAAGATTAGTTGTAAGGTGGGGATAGCGTAGGGAGGGATTTAATAGGAGGGAGAGTGAAGGGGAAGCACCTGGGTGTTCTCATCATTGCAAGTACATGCTGCAGATCTCTGCTGTTTTCCACTGTGTTGTATAGTAGTTAGTATTAGGAATAGACTGTGGGATTAGGGTGAAATAGGGAGGATTTCATCCATCACCAAAATATAAAAATCAGCTATTTGTAGAGGCAAATAATATTAGTTAGTACCAGCATATACAAAACCATTCTTTTGGAGCTACATAATATCCCTGTGTAGCAGCCTATAATTTTTTTTACAGCAAAATAATATTCCTCAGTGCCAGCATATAGTAACATCCATTTTAAGTTCTAAATGCTAAATAATATTCCTTGTTTATTGTTTAAATACTTTATATTTGCCTAGCAGTTGTGCGACTGGCGCAAAATCTGTGGAGCTACGAAAACCTCACTATTTACCAATAATTTTAATGAGTCTGATGTTGACGTGTCTCATAACGGCGATGTAAAAAAAATCCCCAAAAAATTGTAGTTGTTAAAAAATAGCGTATCTTTATCTAGCAGTTGTGCAACTGCTGCAATTCGTGCAGCTATACGCAAGCGTCACAGTTTGGCAGTGGAAATAATTTTCATTAGTCCACTGTTGGAGAATGTCAGCAAGGTGATCTAAAATAAAATCAATTTTCTATTGGTTTAATAAATAGCGTATCTTTATCTAGCTGTTGTGTGACTGACGCAATCCGGGTAGAGATAATCTTATGTGACAATTTAGCAGTGGTCCCCATCATGGCATATTTCAGCTTGTATGACACAGACCCCTTGGGTAATTTTTTAAAATCTTTGCACATTGTGCAATGGTGAAACTTGTACCCCCTATCTCTATCTCTTGTAGTAACTGCTAAATGTATTGGTCTGAGAGAGACCCCTTGAGTAATTTTTTCAAATTTTTGCACATTGCGCAATGGTAAAACTTGTACTCTCTATCTCTACCTCTTGTAATAACTGCAAAGTGTATTGTGATGTCCCCATCATGGCGTCTTTCAGCTGGTCTGAGAGAGAACCCTTGGGTAATTTTTTGGAACCTTTGCACATTGTGCAATGGTGAAACTTGTACTCCCTAGCTCTACCTCTTATAATAACTACTAAATGTATTGTGAGGTTCCCATCAAGGCCTCTTTCAGCATGTATGATACAGAACCCTTGGGGGAATTTTTGGAAACCTTTGCACATTGTGCAATGTTAAAATTTCTACTCTCAATCTCTACCTCTTGTAATAACTGCAAAATGTATTGTAATGTCCCCTTCACGGGGTCTTTCAGCTGGTCTGAGAGAGACCCCTTGCATAATATTTTGAAACCTTTGCACATTGGTCAATGGTCAAATTTCTACTCTCAATCTCTATATATTCTATTATTATAATTGTTTTAATGTGTTGCCCTTCTCACGGTCTCTTTAAGAGAGTATCTGGTGTCCTGATGTTGATTTTTGGGTCTGCACTTGGACATTTTGGAACATGAATGCATTAATATACTCCACAAAATTGTTCAGATTTCAGCCTTACACATAATAATGAGTAATGTTGCAGTTTTACAGACACAACAGTCAGCAACCACGTCCAGTTTATTGTCCCTGCGCAGTGTTCAGTTGTCCCTTGCCAGCATATATGTCTGTTTACAAATTGTTACTTAGATAGGGCATAGATATTCGTTAGCAATTTACATTTTCCAGTGCTGGACAAAGACCATTGCTGGGTTTTCCAGGATCCTAAATGAGACTTCTGTCTCTTTATTAAACCGTTGCTTCCCTTACATTTTCTAAATTTGGTACCTTACAAAAAATATTGATGGGGTATTGGCCAGTTTTTGTATATTTTAAGCACGTCTAAGAGACGGGTTTAATACACTCGATAGAGCTATTCAGGCCACAGCCTTACACATATTAGAACATGGTCATTGCCACGCTAAGGCCTTTACCTGAGCTCTGTAGCATTGCCTGTCACCTGAGTAATACACTACACAGACCTCGACACTCTCTGGGACATATCCTGTAATTACTCCATTGATGCTGATAACCATGCAAAGATACATTCTGCCTGTTTGGGTAATTTGTAGAAAAAATGCGTTGACTTGGTCAGCTTGGTCAGTGGCACTCCTGTCCCTTGAAGAGGCTGCTTCCAAGTAAAATGAGGCTTGTACATGTTCCTTACATGGGTTTGAGGCCTGACATACTGACAAAAGAATTACTCGCTTGCATACACTGTATTCAGAATTTAATTCTAATGCTTTTGGTGTCTGGTAGAATCCAATTTCCTGACATTGATCATACAGCTCCCCCAACTCCAGTATTATATTCACCTTACAGCAGCTTTAGCTGCTATGACAGTTGTTCCATTGGGATCCGGTGGCCAAAATGAACTGTTGAGCTTACAAAACACAGGTTTCACAGCACCTGCTGGCCCTCTAAAAATGTGAAGTGAGGGCCGCATAATGACATGGCGGTGGACATGGTGATGGTGGTGGGCAAAGCCCAAAATTCAAATGGACATGTTTAAAATGGATTTGTAAAGGGATTGGGAATATGTATTCCACTATCTTGGTAACTATTTGACATGAAGGAGGCACCTCCCAAATGTAGGAATGAGAGCTCTCCCAAATATATGATACTAGGCCACCTGAGGGCCCTTACCAAACGTAGGTTTCACGGCACCTGCTGCCGCTCTGCAAATTGTAAGCGAGGGCCGCATAATAACATGGCGGTGGAAATGGTGTTGATGGCAGGCAAAGCCTAACATTCAAATGGGCATGTTTGAAATGGCATTGTAAAGGGATGGGAAATATGTATTCCATTACCTTGCTAACTATTTGGCATGAGGGAGGGACCTCCCAAGTGTAGGAGTGAGAGCCCTCACAAATGTTAACCCCTTAACATCCCCAAATACACCTTTCAACTGCAGCAGTTAAGCATACTTATTCCTCAGGGCTGCTTTTAATGGCACTAAGACATAAGGGTATAGCGCCCGTCAGCATCAGAAATTCTCTGAGATCTCGGCTTCCGGAGTTAGCTGACACCCCAGAGAACATGATTCGGGTCGGTTTTTACTGACCCCAGTGTTGCGATCGCCATTATTAACAAAAAAGCGGGGACTGCAAAAAAAATAAGATTTCCAATTTAATTTCTCCCTCCTCTGATGTGATCAGAGGAGAGAGAAATGGGATCCTCCTGCATCCCTCCTGATGTCTCCCCGGATGCAGCGTGTTCTTCCGGGAAGAAAATGGTGAGCACACTGCGCAGTGTGCCCGCCGAGATCTGTCGGCCGGCACCTGGCAACAATAGGAAATTTTTCCTATTGGTTCATTTTGAACACTGTGATAGACCCTATCACAGTGATCAAAATAAAAAAAAAATATTAAATCACCAGCCCTTTATCAGCCCCTTAGTTAAGTAAAAATAATAAAATAAAAAAGTGTTTCCATTTTTCTATTAGGATTAGGGTTTGGCTAGGGTTGGGGCTAGGGTTAGTATTGGGGCTAGGGTTAGGGTTGGGCTAGGGTTAGGGTTGGACTAAAGTTAGGGTTGGATTAAAGTTAGGGTTGGGCTAAAGTTAGGGTTGGGGCTAGGGTTGGGCTAAAGTTAGGGTTTGGCTAAAGTTAGGCTTGGGCTAAAGTTAGGTTTGAGCTAAAGTTAGGGTTGGGCTAGGCTTAGGGTTGTGGTTATGGTTGGGATTAGGGTTAGGGGTGTGTTAGGGTTAGAGTTGTGGTTAGGGCTATGGTTAGGGTTGGGATTAGTTGGGATTAGTGTTAGGGGTGTGTTGGGGTTAGGGTTGGAGTTAGAATTGGGGTATCCACTGTTTAGGTACATGGGAGAGTCTCCAAATGTTGCATGGTGCCGCCATTGATTCCAGCCAATTTTGGTTTCAAAAAGTCAAACTGTGCTCCCTTCCTTCTGAGCCCAGCCATGCGCCCAAACAGTGGCTTTCCCCCACATGCAGGGTATTGGCATACTCAGGAGAAATTGTACAACAAATTTTGTGTTCCATTTTCTCCTGATACCCTTGTGAAAATAAAAAGAATTGGTTCCAAAAGTAAATTTTTTGTGAAATAAAGTAAAATGTTCATTTTTTCCTTCCACATTGCTTTAGTTCTCGTGAAGCACCTGAAGGGTTAATATACACTTGAATGTGGTTTTGCACACCTTGAGGGTGCAGTTTTTAGAACGGTGTCACTTTTGAGTATTTTCTGTTATATTGACCACCCAAACTCACTTCAAATGTGAGGTGGTCACTAAAAAAATGGTTTTGTGAATTTTGTTGGAAAAAGGAGAAATCGCTGGTCAACTTTTAACCCTTATAGCATCCTAACAAAAAAAATTATGTTTACAAAATTGTGCTGATGTAAAGTTGACATGTGGGAAATGTTATTTATGAACTATTTGGTGTGACACCACTCTCTCATTTAAGGGTACAAAATTAAAAGTTGAAAATTGCAAAAGTTTTAAAATTTTTGCCAAATTTCCATTTTTTTCTTAAATAAACGCAAGTTATATCAAAGAAATTTTACCACTATCATGAAGTACAATATGTCACGAAAAAACACTCTCAGAATCCATGGGATATGTTGAAGCATTCCAGAGCTATAACCTCATAAAGTGACAGTGTTCAGAATTGTAAAAATTGGCTTGGTCATTAAGCACCAAATTGGCTCTGTCACTAAGCAGTTAAAGGAAAAACTAAAGCCAAAAGGCTCCTTGTGAACATATGCTAAAGGGGAGGTATAAGTTTTATTTATTTTTTATTATTATTATTTTGTGTTATATACATGTAATTATGAAGGAAAATGTTTCTTAGCATTTTTCTCTTAAAAAAAAAATGTTGGTTTGGTAGATCTTTTAAAAAATTTGTTAAACCGTGCAATAGTCTGACAACATTATTCCCACATACCATATGTGAGTCAGAAAGGCATGCAGGCATGCTGTTCTCATTTAGTTTTAGCTCTTTCCCTCCATTTCAGTTTTTTTTCCCATGCCCCCAGACCTGTTTGTTGGGTCCAGCAGAAAAACATTCGGCTTTCCCATTGACTTGCATTGGTTTCATTATTCGGTACAAATACAAGGATATTAAAAAATATTTGTGCCGATTTTCACGATCCAAATATTTCACTATTCGCTCATCACTAACAAAGTCAAACTAGAACCTGAAAAATATTGTAGTTTTATCCTTCAAGATTGTAGACTATAAGCATAAGAAAATGTACAGCTCTTAAAAACCCATTATTAACCTTCATATGGTAAAATTAATGTTGAGAGCAGTTTGGCAAGGATGTATTCATAGGATATCTCTGAGCACAGTTTATGGTATCCTGAAACATGTTGACAATTAAAACTTCTCTTTATTTCACTTTCTTAGACACTGAAATACAATTTCTACTACACACATAGAGATTAAGAAATGTACTGTGCAAGGACTAAAAGATAAGAGCTTCATCCATTATATTCACTTTGATCTGATACTTTAAAGGACAATTTTCTTTATTTTGTACAGAATAGTACTCTGCACCTTTCTTACTTCTGCAATACTGACAATGATGCATCTGACCTTCAGTAATTTCTGAACTCCTACTTCTTTTGTTCCCTTGTTACAGCTTTTTGCTCCCTTAGATCTGGAAATCCTACCACTAATTTTAACTTCCCACTTTAGCTCTCTATAGAAACCATCACAAAAAAGGGACTTGACTAAATCAGCAGAGATCCTTTCTGACCTGTGAGTCAATATAGCATAGCTAAATAGGCCAAGTGGTGTTCATGGTTTAGAGAGCAAAGAATTGATGTTGACAGATCCCGGATTGATATTGAAAGCCTTTGCATATCACCATTCATCTAGTACCACTTGGATAGTCAGGAGGTCATAAAAACTCAAATCACAGAGAAGTTTAGTTAAGGACAATTCTAACAAAATGTTCACTGTGGCACATATAGGGAAAACCGCATACATCAATTTCTAAAAAGTTGAGAGCAAAATTGTTTAGCAGACCCCCAATATTGTACAGACTCCATCTCTAACACTTTAACCCCTTAAAGGGAACCTGTCAGCAGGATTGTGCACAGTAACCTACACACAGTGTCAGGTTGATGCCGTTATACTGATTAAAATGATACCTTGGTTGATGAAATCCATCTTGTGGTTGTTCTTTAATCTTAATTTTCAGTTTTGTATTAATGAGATTCTCGTGCTCTAAGGCAGGGTTGGGGTATGTGGTGCTATGATTAGATATTCATAATGCAGACTGCTGACAGGTCGCTGAACCCTCAGTGACCTGCCCCGTAGTTTGCATAATGAATATCTGTATATACTTTAAAAAAAAAACTTCTGCCAGCCATGGCACCTGCTCTGCAGCAAAATCGCATGTTTTGTGTGCCAATAATAATTTTTTTTTCAGATTATACAGCTAGAGGAAAAAAAATCAATTTGATAATGGCTCCCGCAGCGCCTGTGCAGTAGCTGCTATAGGTGTCTGCTGCTGTGATCCGATAGCTGCTACCTCGCATGCACTGGCGGCATCATCTTACTGGAAAAGAAGAAAAAAATTCCTCCTCCAAGAAAGCACCGCCCGTACCTACGCAGTAGCAGCTCTCTGCTATCTCCGATCTTGGAGGAAAAAAAATGTGAAGCAAAAAATATGGTCATGACGCACTGTTATTCTGTACTAAAGTCCTCTATCCTGGTGAATATGTGGCCCATGCTTGTCGCATACTAGTATACAGTATATGCCCCTCATCCTGCTATGTATGGCCCCCATCCTGGTATAGATGGCTTTCATATTGGTAAATATGATCACTCTCCTGGTATACAGTATATCATTCCCATCTTGGTATACAGTATATGATTCCCATCCTGGTTTATATGGCCCTTATACTAGTATATCTAATCCCCATCCTGGTATAATATATGATCTCCATCCTGGTATATATGGACCCCATCATGTTATACAATATATGATCCCCATTCTGGTATATATGATCCCCATCCTGGTATGTATGTCCACCATCATGCCACACACATAAAAAATAAACAATTCTACTCACTTTCCCTTCGCTCCATCGCAACGCGGCGTAATCTTCTGATACCGACAACTGACTTCATCGTGTAAGCAGCACAGCACATGACGTTATTGCCATGCTCCCCCACGCAACGACGTCAGCTGCCGGAATATTCACTGCTGCCCATGCTAGGGACTATGAGCAGTGCATGTTCATATCCTTTAATAGTGGTAACACATGTTAGCCCCAGCACAGGCTCCTGCCTCCTGTTACCCTTCTCCTACTTCCTGTGTCCAGCTCTGCCACTCTCCTTCACAGCAACAACTAGGTACATCTAGACTATAAGACACACCCCCAATTTCCTACTAAATTATTTGGGAAAAAAGTGCGTCTTTTAGTCTGCAAAATACGGTAACTCTAACTCCTGAAAATCCTTGTTAAAATGTGAAGCTTAAAACTGGATCCCATATTCTTGATGTGCAATAACAAGTGATTTATAGAGGGGTAACAATACATTGGGATCACAAGATTTTATCTCTCTTTTTATGCACCCTAAAATCTTGTTTGCTTTTGAAGCCACTGCTTGATGTACTGCTGCTCAGCTTACATGTAACCAAGTCCTTCTCCTGTTCTAGTCCCAAGTATACTTCCATAGAATACACTGCTCAAAAAATAAAGGGAACACTTAACAGAATATAACTCCAAGTAAATCAAACTTCTGTAAAATCAAACTGTCCACTTAGGAAGCAACACTGATTGACAATCAATTTCACATGCTGTTGTGCAAATGGAATAGACAACAGATGGAAATTATTGGCAATTATCAAGACACACTCAATAAAGGAGCGGTTCTGCAGGTGGGGACCACAGACCACATATTAGCACCAATGCTTTCTGGCTGATGTTTTGGTCACTTTTGAATGTTGGTTGTGCATTCACACTCATGGTAGCATGAGACGGACTCGACAACCCACACAAGTGGCTCAGGTAGTGCAGTTAATCCAGGATGGCACATCAATGCGAGCTGTGGCAAGAAGGTTTGCTGTGTCTGTCAACGTAGTGTCCAGAAACTGGAGGCGCTACCAGGAGACAGGCCAGTACACCAGGAGACGTGGAGGGGTCCATAGGAGGGTAATAACCCAGCAGCAGGACTACTACCTCTGCCTTTGTGCAAGGAGGAACAGGAGGAGCACTGCCAGAGCCCTGCAAAATGACCTCCAGCAGGCCACAAATGTACATGTGTCTGCACAAATGGTAAGAACTGACTCCATGAGGATGATCTGAGTGCCTGACGTCACAGATGGGGGTTGTGCTCACAAATTCAACACTGGTGCCCTGTGCTCTTCACAGATGAAAGCAGGTTCACAC
>VIAB01031976.1:13711-27269 GCA_009801035.1 Oophaga pumilio | reverse complement strand
AGGTCATAACAGCCAGAGGAGCAGCAGGTTATAACAGCCAGAGGGACTCTGTTATCTTCTACAGGGTGAATGACTCGCAGATTACAGTAGTCAGTAATTTACATACTACTTGTGTTGAGTCATTTACATTCTTTCATGGTTTTTTTTTGGCAAACAGAATAAAGTTCTACATTTTTCTAATAGTCCTACAACATGGGGCGAATAACTAATTGTAACGGTAATTTTGAATTACTCTGCCTCATGTTTTCTGTAGGTAGGAGTGACCTTGTCCTGCAGCCATGGGGCGCTGCGCCCCCTGATGTATTGTGTGTCTGCTCGTACATGACGGCCGTTGTTGGTATCAGTCCCAGAATGTTAGCTCGTTACCCTGCAGCTTTTTACACGGCTGTAAGTAGATCTGTACAATTAGGTGTTACCCCGGGAAGAAGCGAGACCCAAAGTAAAAACTGCATTTTCTCTTGGAATAAAAAAAATGACAATTTCATGTAAGACCTGGAGCCGTCCTTTTGTGTCTGAGCTTACTTGGCCACTGATGGTTATACAGAGGAATGAAAACGTCTGGTAGGGGGTGCACTTAGCCCTGTATCTTGGGGGGGGGCAAAAAGTCTGTCCGCAGTTTTCCTGCGTCTGCCCATAGAGTTACCCAGGTTCTCCTCTGTCTATTTGTGGCCGGATCTTTTTTTCGGATCACTGGTTTGTAGGTTTCATCCGTGCATTGACTTCCCATTGATCTGACATTGGGCTTGTGATCATTCCCAGCAGCCAGGCAGAACAAGCAGAGCTGCAGCGTATATCTGCGATTTATTAGCTCTGCTTCACAACTGCAATCAGTGACTTCAGCCTAGCAGCAGTGTCTGACATCTACCGGCTCGGACTGCTGCTCTGTTCCTCCTGCTTTACATTGCAGCTCCTCTTTCTCAGATCAGTTGCTATGTATGTATAGCTATAGGAGGTACAGAGGTAGCCATTGCACCTGCTGCTCCTAGCTCTCGTGCTTAATAACACCAGATAGAATTTGTGGGGCCCTTTAACTCATAGGGGCCCCAATATTTAAACTTATGCTATAGACTGAAAAACATAGGTATCAGGGTGCAAAGGAAGCAGTCACACCAAAGCCCTGGGGCCTAAGGGGGCCCAAAGTCCCCACAATCACATAAGATGGCACGTGGAGGGTGGGGGGCCCATTACAGAGTTTTCCCAAAAGCTTCAAGTCACGCAGACTGTAAATGGTTAACGGCTCTAATGGCCGGAGTACAATGATGGCCCCGTTCCCATTTTCGGCTCCATTTCTCCATTATTTACCAGGTGATTCATTAAACAATATAAACAGAAATTTCGCTCAGAGCTTGGACCCCCGATCCCATATTCTGCAGCTCTTCACCAACTGATTTAATGAAATTGGGGAATGAGAACAACAGATGCTCAGGAACAGAACCCAGACGAAACAACAAGGAAAATAAGTGAACCTGTCATGCGAACGAGGGTCACGGAGTAATATCATCAGAGGAAAAGCAGATCCCGATAGAAGCCAACATGGACATTATATAATAAGCCTCCCAGCAGGTGATTGCTCCCCGGCCGCTATAAATTACACATTCCATATCTTTATTAAAGAGCAATTCACAAAATATCCTGCAGATTGTAATGGGTCTCACCTGGCGGCTCCATCTCCTATGGACGCCACTCTATGGGGTTACTTACCATTTTCTATAGCTCATAGCCAGGTTGATTCCAACCTCACCCAATTATGAGTCCAAAAAAAAGTCCTAATCCCTCCTTAAATGTGGGTGAAACAGAAATGTTAGCTATTTTTGATAGTTTTAGATTTTTTTGTTGATTCCTGTAACTGCACATTCTCTCTCTCTCTCTCTGCCTACTGAGTGGGCTTTTCCTGGTCCAGCATTCTCTTCACTTCCTTGGAGATTATCTACTAGCCTGCTTCAGGGATTCTGTAGGGTTTAGGTTTACCCTTACATGCAGCTCCGTTAACACATCGTGTTCCACAACCTGTGTGCGCCCTGGCAACTCCAAGAACAGGTCGTGGTTCTTCTGCAGCAGTTCTGAACATTGTTGCTTCTGAACCGGCGTTAAAGTTTCAGCAATCATGACCTCCTTGACCTTGGCTTCGGGAAGGGCACCCAGGCAAGGAGCTTCCAGCGGTTCACAGTCCCGCCAAGGTTTGAGTAAGTTGACATGGTATACCTGGTGCAGCTTCCTGCGACCTGGCTGGTGTACCTTGTAATTCACGTCCCCGAGTTTTTCCACATTCTCATATGGCCTTGCCACTTGGCCAAGAACTTGCTCTCCATCGTAGGGATAAGTACTAGCACGCGGTCCCTGTGCTGGAATTGCCTTAGCCTCGCTGATCGGTTGTACACCCTCGCTTGAGCCTCCTGTGCCTGGAAAAGATGTGTGCCATCCTTTCCTACAGCTTTGTGCCATCCTTTCCTACAGCTGGGTGACATGCGCAATAACACTCCAGTGCGGCGTGACCTCGGCTTCCAGGTTTCCTTGGCGATGTCCAGGAGCCCTCGTGGATGTCGGCAGTAAAGGAACTCGAACGGAGAGAAGTCAGTGGAGGCCTGTGGGACTTTTCTGATAGAAAAAAGCAAGAAGAGGAGCAGATAGTCTCGGTCCCGATCGTCCTTCTCAGCGACCCTCTTGAGCATGGCCTTCAAGGTCTTGTTGAAGCGCGCCACTAGGCCATCGGTCTGCGGATGGTAAACAGAGGTTTGTAGCTGGGCAATCTGGAGGACTCTACACAGCTCCCGAATCACTTTGCTCATAAACAGGATACCCTGGTCCATCAAAATCTTCTTGGACAAACCAGTCCTGGCAAAGATGTGGACAAGCTCCCAGGCTATACTCTTAGCCGAAGAGTTCCTCAGTGGCACTGCTTCTTGGTACCGGGTCGCGTAGTCCATGACCACTAAGATGTACTAATGGCCATGTGCAGATTTAACAAGGGGACCTACCAAGTCCAAACCAATCTTCTTAAAGGGGACCTCTATCACAGGCAAGGGGACTAAGGGGCTTTGAAAGTAAGAAATAGGAGCAGTTATCTAACAGGTGGGGCAGGATCTACAATAACTTAGGATCTCTTGCTAACACCCTGGCCAATAGAACCTCTGTAACACTCTCTACTGAGTTTTCTCCACCCCCAGATGTCCACCCAAAGCATGTGAATGGGCCATGTCTAAAACCCTACGCCGGTAGGGAAATGGGAACTAACAACTGCTCTACTATCTCTCCTCCTCTCAGTTTGGTCACCCGATACAACAACTCGCCATTGACTGCAAAATAAGGGAATCTGGTGTCAGCCCCTGACTCTTGAGCAACCCCATTATATACAGTTACATTCTCAAATGCCCCCTTCAATGTAAGGTCTCGAAGTTGAGCAGTCCCAAAGTTCTCTTCGGGCACCTCAAATTTAGGGAAGCTGGGCTCCTCTGTTACCGTCTTGTCCTTCTCTCCAATGAGGACACATAGGGGAAACTCCTTTACCTTTAATTTTGACAGAGCTGCCTTCAGAGAGGCCTGGCTTTTGACCGGGACACTTTGTACAGACCCTTTTTGCCACAAGTTCCAGAACAGAGAAAAATCCCACCCCAGTATGGCCGGATGAATTAAGTCTTTTACCACCCCAACCTCAGGGGTCTTATTACAACAGTCTGTTCCCATGGTTACTCTGGCTACAGGGTAGTCCCTGGTGTCTCCGTGTATGCAGCGGACGCCCTCAAACTTGTTAGGGACTTACTTGGTGATGCAGTGCAGCATTGATTAGGGTCACCAGACTTCCAGAGTTCAACAGTCCCAGAACCATCACTCCATTGACGGACACGGCACACGACTGGGGACCCTCGCCTGGTTGACAGTCAACACTGCAAGCTGGATAGACATAGTAGGAGCAGCGCCTGCCTAGGCTACAGTCCATAGGTTCAGGGGACATATGACACCGGGAGGCGATGTGTCCAGGATTGTGACACCACCAACCATATCCTTCACAACAACCTTAGAGGACCCCTCAGCAGGGTGGGATCGCCCCCCCAGTTGTGGGCCTAGCCACCCTCTGTGGAGAGCCTGCCCCCTTTTGTGTATCCCAGTACGGGGAAGTAGCAATGTCTTGTTTCCCTACGGATTTCTCAACAACCTGGTATCTCTCAACCAGGCCGACCAGGTAGTATGCATTCCGAAGGTTGCCCTGGGCAACCCAGGCCTGTATTGGCTTGGGAATGGATGAACCTGTCCATCACCACGTGTTCGACCATCTCGACCAGAATGGAAGTCTCTGGCTGTAACCACTTTTGGACCAGATGCAACAGATCGAACATTTGGGAGCGTGGGGGTTGTCACCATCATACGCCCAGCGGTGGACTCACTGAGCCCTTACAGACATTGTTACTCCCAGGTGTGCTAGAATTTCAGTTTTTAATTTTCCATATTTGTTGGCATCCTGGAGTGCTAAGTTGTAATACGCCTTTTGGGGTTCCCCCGATAGAAATGGTGCCAGTACCTCTGCCCACAGCTCTGTTGGCAGCTTCTCACGCTTCGCCACCCGCTCGAACACAGTCAAATAGGCTTCCACATCATCCCCTGGGGTAATTTTCTGTATGGCTCGTCTTACCATTTTCCGGAGGTACGCATCATCACCTGGAGATGGAGAGGAGACAGCCGGCCTTACAGGAACCGTCTCTTCGAGGAGCTCCATTTGCCTTGTTAGCGAGTCCTGCTGCTGTAGTTGATGCTTCTGTTGTTGAAGCTGCTGTGCTAACAGCTTATTCATCTCCTGCTGCGCCAATTGCTGCTGTTGACTGGCAAGCTGGTGTTGCTGCTGTACCTGGACGAGATGTTTCACAAGCTCCTCCATGCTGCCTGCTGGATTGCAGATTTTACCTAGGACATGCAGTTGTCCACAGCCTCTATATGTGTTCCTGGACGCTGACGGCATTCGAAACACCACGTGTGGTCCTTAGTCTGGGGCAACAGATCTCTTCTATCCCAGAGTCTGGCAATGCCCCATCTGCAATATATGTCTGCCCTGTCCAACATACCCGGGCTACTCAGGCAAGCAGCAGCTTCCTGTCTCTTCTCTGCTGCTGGCCCAGCCCATAAAATTAACTATTAACTGTCCCTAACATAACCACAGGCAGAAAATTGACATCATGGATACAAAGGCAATTAAAGGGAAATCACACCATAGAACAATGTAAATATAACACATCAAAATAAGGCAGTTTCATGCAATTATATGGCACACACAATGGTATGCCACAGTAGCACACAGTGAGAACGTATATAATGTACATGAGACGTAACATAAACACAATATAATCCAGTACAACAGTAGTACATAGTAGTGTATAACATATTTTACATAGCGTGCACGGAGGTCATATGGAAAGGAGGAGTGGGCGCAACTGAGGGGACCTGCCACCTCCTTACACTCCCCCCTTCTTAAACATGGCCGTGCTCGACCATGGTGGCCTCCGTAAAACATACGCATAACATCACAGTCCCAGTCTCTCTGCATATACTGTACGTTCATAGAAAAGACACAGTTCATAGTCCACAAGAGCCGGTTGGCCCTTTAACACTGATGAGCCCTACTTAGGCCCAGCAGTTTCCTCCTCTCTCTGTTCAGTGGACCACGGGCCCTTTAACGGTGGTGGACTGCATTTTAAACATGGGGCTAGTCCAAAGGTCAAAATAGGGGCAAAGTTCAGGAGCACACAGTCCAGCAGCCGCATCCGGAGTCCACCGCTATTAACCCCCGTGGAGTTTTGGTCCCGTGATCCAGCAAGGGAGAAACCAATGGATGCAAACAAACTGGGAGGAGGGGAAAACAAAACAAACATGGCTGTTAACAGGTGGCCACGTCAGACATCATTGTTCTTGGGCGCCATGTAGCGCTTACTACCCTCTTAGGGATGCGGAACAGTCCCTTGCTCTGGGTGCAACCGACACCGATATCAAGTTTTAAAGGGGCTGTTTAGTCAGCATATGGCCGCTGGGTTGCTTAGTGAGCCGCATTGGGACCCTGCACCACCACATATACCTGAGACGAGGATCCACTGGAGGAGGAGGAGTGTCTGCTGTTCCTCCGACTCCACACTCCCTCCAGTGGTGGTCCCATACCTCCAGGAGCCTCCGGCTCCGTGAACACATCGGCGACCTCCTCACTTCCCTGAGGCACCGCTTTCTACTGGGTGGCCGACACATCAGCGGCCGCAGCAGCGGGCCGTTTTACATCTGGGGTCCCTGGCGTTGGGCTCGTCTCCTGATTGGAGGCCATCCTAACAGCCACCACATATGGCCCCCGGGGTCCCTGTTCCTCTATAAATTCCACATAATCCCTCTCCCAAAGAGGGCAACAGAACGTAAGAGAGCCAACATTGACGTAGACCTTGTCTTCGGTCTCCAGCTCTTGCACAAAGCCATAGCCCCGATTCCAATTAAGATACCGGACGAGGCCGCATGTCATTCAACCTGCTGTGGTTCCTCCGCCGGGTCGCCGCAGCTCTTGGACAATTAAACGCTCCCACCCCCTCTTTTCCCGGATAACCTCATGAATCCACAGGTCCTCTGCGGCCACAGATACACAGGGTCTCTCCACACTCCTGCCATGGGTATCAGCCAGAATGGGTGCGACCTGGGGAAGTGCAGGGGCCATCACTGCTGAGGACGACGAAGGAGGGGACCACCGAGATGAAAACGGTGAAAACGGCGGGGCCACGGGAAGCAGGTGAGCAGAGGGCGAGGTGGCAAGACAGCCAGGTGGAGGGCTTTAACTCACCGCCGGGCCCGGTGACAATCCTCTAGCGCAGCCACCAGACTCTGCAATCATGACCATGATGTCTCGCAGGTCCGCCCCCAGAGTCTTCCGTACGCCTGTGGACTCCTGTCGGGGCATCGTCAGTCCCTCATCCTCCACGTAGTCTTCGGCCTTCACAGGTGGCTGATGTGGCTGCCAGATCAAGGGCTGCTCCTCCAATTCTCCTGACTACTAGGCCTCAAAGCGTAGGCCCGCCTCCGCCCGGGCCTTGGATCGCCTCCAGTCCTGGCGGCCAATGCCGCCACGGAACTACATGCTATATCTCCCCATATCTGCAGGCAATGGCATCTCTCTCACTGGCATGCTGTCTGGTGCCTTCCACCTACTTGTGGGTGGGGTCATTCCATGCTGCTCCAACCGTTTTTTCTGATCAGGCTGCAAAAGCGGCAGCTCCTTCCTTGCTCACACCCATTTAGGGATGCGGCCTTCTCTCTTCTGACACCAAATTCTCTGCATGACGCCCACGAAAGGCGGCAACTTCTCTAGTTTTTGAGCCAACGTTTTTGCGCCATCTTTTCAGCAGCGGTCAGCGCCATCTTTGAATGAACAACATCTGCAATCTGCAATTCTGTTATGACGGGCAACACAACACAAGTCCCAAATCTACAGTCACAAGTCTCAGAGTCGCTGTCAGCCGACAGCTCTATATCTTCCAGTTCAGGTAGCACATCACAAATTTCAAGCTCACAGTCACTGTCAGCCGCCATCTCAAACAGTCCCAGGGTTGCAAGGCTGTTCAGGTCCATCCTGATGACTATGCCAAGTGTAACAAGCGCAACAGGGGTGGTAGTCCTGACCGAGCTCTCCCACTAAACACAGTCTGAAGACACCCCGGCCACTTGCACATGCAATACAGGACTGACACAGCAGTCCAGGCAATTAGAGTACAGAAATGCAGCTGTTTTCCAACAGGGAAATAACTTTTTAATAAACGATGATGAAAGGTAGACAAAAACACAATTTCAACACTGGCTTCCTGCTCTCCCCTGACACTTGCTATGGCCATACCCACAACGGCCGCAGTAGCTGAAGTTCGCAGTAGTCCACTCGCTGGAATCTGGGCACTTAAAACCCCTTCAGCATGAGCCCTTCCAGAGTCCTGGGGCTCGTGTTGTAGTCCTTCAGTCCTTTTGGGTCCTTAATCCAGGGCAACAGATCTCTCCCATCCGGGAGTCTGGCAATGCCCCGTCTGCATTATACGTCTGCCCTGTCCAATGTACCCGGCCTACTCTGGGAAGCAGCAGCTTCCTGTCTCTTCTCTGCTGCTGGCCCAGCCCATAAAATTAACTATTGACTGTCCCTAACATAACCACAGGCAGCAAATTGACATCATGGATACAAAGGCAATTAAATGGAACTCATACCATAGAACAATGTAAATATAACACATCAAAATAAGGCAGTTTGATGCAATTATATGGCACATACAGTGGCATGCCACAGTAGTACACAGTGAGAACATATATAATGTACATGAGATGTAACATAAACACAATGTAATCCAGTACAACAGTAGTACATACATGGGGCAGACGCGCTGATCCCATCCCCTGAGCCTTTGACAAGCAGAGAGGTAATATACCCACACATGTTACTGGCGTTTTCGCCGTTTTTGAATCTAGTCTCTGGCTTGGCTCTCCATATTAGTGAGTGAGGGTGTGTGGACATGGTGGTTCAGAGTTCCTCCATGATTTTTCCATACTTACTTAGGTACATAGCCTGATGGTTGTGGTTGACACTAGTCTTTTACTACTGTGAGAGTATGTTTTTGATATACAATAATTGATATACCATTCCTCTCACGTCTATATAGGACATTGTTTCCATCTTTTATTAGGAGGACTGGGATCAGGTTGTCTTCCGTTTTCTCAGGTAGCGCGGTTTTTCCCCTATTCTTGTATTTGTTACATGATTGTTCTAATAAAGATTTACATATTTTTTATTGCATTTGGACCCATTATCGTTCTTCTTGTGATGGCAACATCACCCTCTGTGTTCAACAGTAGTACATAGTAGTGTAAAACATATTTTATATAGAGTGCATGGAGGTCACACGGGAGGAGGAGAGGACCCAACTGAGGGGACCTGCCACCTCCTTACATAGACACAGGAATGCTTTGGTAGTGAAACACCTGCTGGTTTATTAAGGTCAGCATACAGCAAAGCTGGGTTCAGGAAAACAAAAGCAGAGCCTTCCTGGCTTAACAGAAAACAAAACAAAGTACAACAGAGTCCTCCTTCTCTGCAGGTTTCACCTGCAGACATCTTGCAATGTCCTCAGTTCCTCCTGAAGCCATGTGAGAGTTCCTCCACTCCCAAGGCTTAACCCAGACTGTCTTTCATGTCCAGGTATTTAACCAGCACCATGTGATGATAACATGATTGTGACATTAACGCAAGTCATACTAGTACACATGCTAGTGTCGGCTCTGCAGGAGGGGATATGGTGAGCACCCTCCTTCACACTCTATGGGTGCTCACATAAAACCAGCCCATTATAACTTTAAATTAACCCTCTCAGCAGGTAACATGCTGTAGGCAAAAAATATTCTGGTTCTAAATCACTGACCGCAGTATGCGCTGTGACAATTATCTCCCTTCATACCCTGTGCCAGTGACTCTGTCACAGGTGGTAGGCATGCAATGATTCGGACCTGGAGCGACAAATGTTGGAGAAGGCCTTCTTTATATTAGTGTAGTAAGGGTGTAATATCTCAGGTGTACACAGAAGAAACTCCAATCTCCTGAGCCTGACCGGAGGCATGTGGTATTAATGAAGAGCTGGATGCTTCCCGGTGAGCAAAACAGTCTATTGATGGTGATGTCATCCACAAGGGCGTCCGAAAGCAAAGCAGGAAAAAATAGATTACCCTGTAATGAAAAAAAGAGGCAGTCTGATTTATTTCTTCAATATGCAAAGAATTATTATGACACTTTCCCCCCTCCATCAGACAGCAAAGTGCAAACTGTTGGAATAATCACTTTCACCGTGTCATTTCCAATCCGGGCATTCGGCCATACTTAGTGCAGGCCATGAAGTTGAAGTTGCATGGTCCCGCGAGGATGCCATCTTGATAGCATGGCTGTTATTTATTAGGATCTTGTTGTATGTAATGATTGCAGTCATGTGATGCCTCATGGTGACCTCATGGGAGCGCTAATGTCACCAGTATGGTATGCGGCTCACATTTCATCCGGACAAAGTGAAGATGATTACTGTAATCTATTCCATCTCCCACCTAGTCACCCTAATGGGCACCAATTTGAGTCTAGAGGAAGAAAATTTTTTTTCTGTAAGTTGATCAGAGTTCCCAGAACTGTAGTGTATATAGAGGTGGCTGAGCTGAACTGGTCTTCGGATATAGTAATAGACCAAGTGGCTGCTATGAGTTCTTCCGAAAGAGGTGGCCAACATCCGATTCCCACGCTTGTCCTCATTCTAGTGGTTGTTGGAAATATTCTCAGGGATGTGGTCTCCACAGGTAAGGAACGCGCTGAACACCAGAGCTCCCACCACTGGGACACTCTCCAACCCAAAGAACGGGACTGTAGCGTTTCACCATTTTAATGAAACAATAGCAGTATGTTAATTGCCCAAGAGACTCAGAGATAGCTGAGTACACTGCTCAATTATTTTTAGTAATCCCCTGAGACAATTAATGGAGTAATGGTGGCCATGCTCGTCCCTCGCTCTACTGTATTTAGACAGTTGGGCTTCACAGTACTCTCCAGCAAACCTTGTAGAAGATTAATGGCATGACGCTGGACATGGGCAGCCATTGCTCTACTGTTCTTCTCCAGCAGACAATGGAGAGGTGCTTCGCATGCGCGGCCATTGTTCTACTGTATTTAGGTACTGGAACCGAAGAGTACTCAGCTTTCTCCAGCAGACAATGGAGAGGTGCTTCGCATGCACGGCCATTGTTCTACTGTATTTAGGTACTGGAACCGAAGAGTACTCAGCTTTCTCCAGCAGACAATGAAGAGTTGCGCCACTTGCTCAGACATCTCTCTACTGTATTTAGGTACTGGAACATCAGAGTACTCAGCTGTCTCCAGCAGATAATGAAGAGTTGCTACGCATGGTCAGACATTGCTCTATTGCAGGGGTGGGCAATTAATTTTCCCAAGGGGCCGCATGAGAGACCATGACTTCTGTGGAGGGCCAAAGCAATAGGCTGAAATTAATTCTGCTCAATGTTAATATCAATATATTATAATTATTATTTTATTGATATTTATATGAATATTCATTGTATCATTTAATATTGAGCAGAATTAAGTATGCGGACATCCCCTATATATCATTTGAACCTGTGTACAGCCCCTTCTTTATATTGTTGAGCTCCCCACAGCCCCTTATATACTGTAAGAGCCCCCACACAGCCTCCCCCATATACAGCATGAGCCCCATTTACAGCATGAGCCCCACACATTCTCCCCATATACGGAATGAGCCCCACACAGCATCCCCCATATACGGCATGAGCCCCACACAGCATGTGCGGCCATCGTTTTACTGTATTTAGGTACTGGAGAGGCAGAGTACTCAGCTGTCTCCAGCAGATAATGGAGAGTTGTTGTGCATGTGTAGCCATCGTTCTACTGTATTTAGGTACTGTAATGACAGAGTACTCAGCTGTATCCAGCAAACAATGGAGAGGTGCTGCGCATGTGCGGCCATTGTTCTACTGTATTTAGGTACTGGAACGGCAGAGTACTCAGCTGTCTCCAGCAGATAATGGAGAGGTGCTGCACCTGTGTGGCCATCGTCCTACTGTATTTAGGACACTGGAATGGCAGAGTACTCAGCTGTCTCCAGCAGATAACGGAGAGTTGCTGCACTTGCTCAGACATTGCTCTACTCTATTTAGGCAGTGGAACATCAGAGTACTCAGCTTTCTCCAGCAGATAATGGAGAGGTGCTGCACTTGTTCAGACATTGCTCTACTATATTTAGGCAGTGGAACATCAGAGTACTCAGCTTTCTCCAGCAGACAATGGAGAGTTGCTACACATGCTCAGACATTGCTCTACTATATTTAGGCAGTGGAACATCAGAGTACTCAGCTATCTCCAGCAGATAATGGAGAGGTGCTGCACTTGCTCAGACATTGCTCTACTGTATTCAGGCAGTGGAACATCAGAGTTCTCAGCTGTCTCCAGCAGATAATGGAGAGGTGCTACACATGCTCGGACATTGCTCTACTGTATTTAGGCAGTGGAACATCAGAGTATTCAGTGGTCTCCAGCAGATAATGGAGAGGTGCTGCACATGCTCGGACATTGCTCTACTGTATTTAGGCAGTGGAACATCAGAGTACTCGGCTGTCTCCAGCAGATAAAGGAGAGGTGCTGCACATGCTCGGACGTTGCTATACTGTATTCAGGCAGTGGAACATCAGAGTACTCAGCTGTCTCCAGAAGACAATGGAAAAGTGTTGCGCCTGTTTGGCCATCATCCTACTGTTTTTAGAAAGGGGAGTTTCAGAGTACTCTGCTATCTCCACTAATCTTGTACACAATTAAGGCAGCGGTGCTGTCCATGCACAGACTCTGCTCCACTGTATTTAGACACTGGAACTTCAGAGTTCTCAGCCATCACTGTCAGTTTCATAGACAATTAATAGAATGGTGCCACACATGCTCGGAGAATGCTCTACTGTATTTAGGAAGTGGTACTTCAGCGTACTCAGCTGTCTCTTGCAGACAATGGAGTGGTGGTACGCATGCATGTCTATTGCAATGTGTAGGCAGTGGAGCTTTAACCTACTCAGCTATCTCCAGCAGCCTCACAGACAATGGAGTGGGTGTGCGCATGGGGGCAATTGCAATATTTCGAAAATGGAACTTCAGAGAACTCAGCTATTTCCGGTTGTCTCTAGACCATAAATAAAGTGGTGGTGTGCGCATGCGTGGCCATGTTTCTACTATATTTTACTATATTTTGACAAGGGGACTTCAGAATACAGCAGCTTCATAGACAGCAGAGTGGTGGTGCACATGAGCAGACATTGCAAGAACTTCAGAGAACTCAGCTATCTCAAAGATAATGAATGGAGCAGCGCTGCGCATGCGCTACCATGGCTTCATTTAGACGCGAACGTCAGAGTACTTGGTTATCTCCGGCAGTCTCATAGACAATAAACAGAGTGGTGGTGAATGAACAGCTATTGTGGGGCGCCTCGGAGACTATGTGGGTCCCAGGGGGGATGCCCCAGCGATCCGCGACCTATCATCGATTCTGCGAATAGGTCATGATTTGCTAAGTTGCTAGCTTCTCTTTATACGGCTGTGGTTCTTTCTTTCTGCAGATCAGTGGAGCGCGACTTTGGACCCCCCCAATCATAGATAAATCATCAATGCTTTTTTTTTTTGTTAACCAGAAAACTTTCACTTGAAAAGTTCTCTTTTCTGTAAATTAGGGGAATTTGGGGATGTTTTGTGGTCTCCACATTCATGGAGACGTAGTCATTGTGATTGTCAGCGCTGATTTACTTCATTACTGGAAGCGTTTTGTATAAAAGTCATGTTTTAATAATGAAGAAGCTTCAAAAGATCTGTTCATACTGAATATAGTGCTTTTTAAAGGGGGCTTGGGGTGGAAAATCAATTTTCGAATAACTTATTCAGTAAATTAATTTAATTGAGTTAATAGCAGCGTCTCCAACATTCATGAATTACCAGACCTATCCTTCAATGTCAATGGCTGCTCGCTTTCCCCAG
>VIAB01031972.1:0-13100 GCA_009801035.1 Oophaga pumilio | reverse complement strand
ATAATAATAATAATAATAATACATAACTGCTTACATGAGTTTCTACCCTTTATGCATTATTTGGTTCCATATCCCCAAATTATGCTCTTTTACCATTAAAAATACCTGAACAATAGGATGAATGGAATAGGTTAAGTAGGTAAAACAAGGATTTATATAATTCTACACATTAAGTCTGTGAAAAGCTGGATGACAAAACAAATAGTATATTTAACAGCTTTTCTCCTTAACACAATCCATTTACATATTGCCACTTTGGGCATACAGATAAAATAGAGCCAGTCTCTCTGTGAAGGAACCAGCTTGTCATAGCATTGCATGGCCAAAACATAAAAGCTAGACGTGTGCTTCCTGTAATGCCAGGGTCACACGATAGTAGACTCTTAAATCCCGAGAATTTGGACAACTATGCAAATCACACTCTGATTAAACTCTGACCAGAGTTTGATCAGAGTGTGATCATAGTGTGATCCGATTCTCTCAGATGAGGAGAAGATGGTGAAAAAAATGTCTCCATCTTCTTCACTTTGACAGTCTGTGGAAATCCGTTGTCATCCGAGTGTGTTCTGATGGTTTCCAGAGACTCATTGACTTGTATGGCTGAGTGTGATCTGAATATCAGATCCAACGTGGTCATGCTGTGATTACTCCCTCGGACCGGCAGAGGTCAAAGAAAAAATCTGACATGTGGGCGACTCATAGAAAAACATTGTTTTGTCAGATTGTACTGGGACTGAAAATACAGCCATCTGCGCAAGCCCCCAAGATAGCAGATTAGTGAGGTAAGCGGAACATCAGAACAAGTGACAAGGGTTATGATAAGTATACAAGTTCTTTAATATCTGCTCTAAAAAATGTGCAGACAATTAGGTCAGTGTTTTCTTTCTTTACCTTAAAGTAATGCCGAGTTGGTGTTACCAGTGTAATAAATGGCACATGGTGGGCACAGTGACAAATTTTATAATGGGACAAAAGAGCTATGCCTCAGATAGCTGGTAATTTTCTATACACCATATAAAATCCTTGCACTCTATATAAATTGACTGTTACAATGCATCTTTTTCAGTTAACATATTATTATTATTATTATTATTATTATTAACAAAAAATGTACATAGTAACTGTAATAAAAATTATTATGGAATGCAGTAAGTATAGTGGATGGAAAGAAATCTGACTTCTGTGATTATACAGCTAATATGATTAAACAGTTATGAATGGACTGGGAAGATGAAAGAAGAATAAAATATTGTTCTGTTATTTTATTTATCGCATTTCATTTCATGCAGAAAAGCTTTTTACTCTTACAGTCAGTCAGTATTTTCACAGCCTGTAATCATCTAACAATAAAATATAATTGAAACTGAAATTTCAATAGTGAAAGGCTCCATAGACCAGATGCATTCATGACCGCCATAAATATACAGCTGCTACCTGTTACCTAAATTAATAAAAAGCAAGATAAAAAAGCAAAATAAATTTACTTATTCCTTTGCAAACGAACTGAAATGTGTGCCTCAAATTGGAAAAATGGACTGAGCAATGTTGGTCTGAGCAATGTTTTTAAGGACTGTTTTCCAGTGATACCAATAATAATAATGGTCTGTAGTCTAAGGAGAGGAGGGGGTACAATCTGGGATCTGTGGAAAGAATTCTAGTCTGGGGTCTGTAAAAGAAGTGCTTCGGTCTCGAGTCTGTATTAAGGGGTTGTTGCTGGTTTATGATTTTGATTTCAGATCTTTATTAAGCATGTCTATTTCTTACATTTAATGGATGTGCTTGGGGGCTCTGTTTTTGTAGCATGGGAGACTAATCTGTGGTCTCTATGTATTTAGGAAGCTTGTGTCATGGGTGTATCAGAGGCTGCAGACAGTCGCACTGTATCTAGCTGCAGAAGGTCTCAGCGGTAGGCTTTGCAGACTCCTTCCTAGTCCTTCTGACTTTAGGACCCAGTGGCATCCTTCCCCAGCTCTAGTTGACACACCTGGATCGGGGTGTTTATAACACCCAGCTGGCTGCTGGGAGTTGCCGATGATATTTCCATTTCAACGTTGAGGCTTGGAGCTATAGCAGTTGGCTATCTTTCTGGTGTTTGGAGGATGTCTGTGTTTCTCTTTGAGTCTACTCAAGCTAAATGTTCCTCTTGTTTGTGTCTTTAGTGGTAGTGCGGATTGACTAGTGCTGATCCTGTCCTTCCCTATGCAGTGTTTATCACCAGGGTCCGACAGCGGATAGGTATCCTGTTCAGCAATAGGTGCGAAACCTATATAGGGATGCTTAGGGTAGACAGGGTGACGTCAGATCTGCCTAGGGGGTCTCCACTCCCCCCCTTCCATAGTGTTGGGTTCCCTTCCCCTTATCCCTCTGTGTTGCACTTTCCTACACTGTACGTGACAAATTGTTGTGGTCTGTACCAGAATTTGGTCTTCGGTCTGTATGGGGTCACGTACGTTTGGATATAGATATTGGCATAGAAACATGACACTTTAAGCACCTGTTAATATATCATAGGACATGAAAGTAAAGAACGCCAAGTTAAAAGTCAGAAAATTAATCCCCTAAGCTAGATCCATTTCCAATTTTTTAAATCAAGTTGTTTTAAATTTCCCACATCATTTTGTTCTATCAGCAAGCATTGACTCTTTACTGTCCATCAAATCTACAATTAAACAATTAAAAAGAACTGGCCTTTAGATACTCATATCATTTCACCCAACTGATCAAAGTACCAACAAATTTGTGGAAAGGTGCCTTATAGTGGTAATCCATGTTTAATTGCCCACACTGTTGAAAAATAGAAAAGTTATAAAATTAGTTTTACTCGCCAACTGTTTCAGTCTCTCAAGTGATAATCTATTATATTGATCACAATTTACAATGGAAGAAAGGTGCCTGGCAAGCTTGTTAGTAATATTTTTCTTGAACTATAGTGCTCTTTGGAGTGTTGAATCAAACTAGTACATTCATCCCGCTACATTTCCATTTGTCCATGTTCTTTTATATTTTATGAAATTATTGAACACAGAAGCTTGGCTCTGTAAGGTAGACATTCCCTTTGTAGGGATATCCTCAAATTTACAAGTTATCTCCTATCCATAGACTAGGGAATAACTTCCCGATTGCTGGGAATCTGACCATTGGGATTCCCATTGATTTGAAAACTGGAGCTCTGAACAGCCCCATGTGAATGAAATGGTGGTCAACCTTGCATACTTCTGCTCTGTGCTTTCTTATGGTAATGCCGAAGTCCAGCTGAGCGCAGCGCTCATCATGATCGACCATCGCTCAATTCACACAGGGCTCTTCAGAGCCTTGGGCCTTGGGATTGGCTAGGGGTCCAGCGGTAGGGTCCCCACAATCAGAAAATAGTCCCCTATCCAATATATATAAGAGAAATCATCCGAGCTTGATGCAAACCCATTCACACAGTGTGTTTATCTTATGGTCTTGTTCGGTCCGATATTTAGGAAATCATTGCAATTTCAGAAAAATTGGAGCAAATAGCAGATCTTGATCAACACATTTGAAAAAATTCTTAAGGGCCAACACCTAGGTCTGAGAGGTAGAGCAAACAATTATCATTTAGCCAGTCCTCATGCTTTTCTTTAACTAGTGCTCTCTTGGTGTTAATTTTCATATTATTCAAGAGGTTTTTTTATCAATTGAGTTTATATTAGGAAAACATCTTATGGCTCATTCACATGTCTGTGTTTAAAAACATTTTAGTCAACTTTTTTTCTGAGCCATAGGATTATCTACATGTTTGCAGCAGTAAGTGTGGCGCCTCTAAGGGTCCAGTCACCACAGAGGTACTGCACCTCATCCAGAGGTGTGCTATCCCACTCTCAGGTAAGGAGGGAGCACTACCCAGGACTCTAACACTCGCACCCAACACACACTAGTTCAGTCAGGGCACCTGGGCGTACCCCAAGGGAGGAGGGCCCCATCTCATGCTGGGTAGAAAAGGGTGTTGGGATGTGGGTGGAGGAAGTAGAAAAAAAGGTGAGATTAGAAAGTGGGAGTGAGTAAGCAGAGAGGAGTAGGGCAGTCAAGAATGGGAGCTCAAGCTGTGAGGAGCTTGGCCCCAGACAAGTAGAGAGAATTGAGAGGGAGAGACATAAGGGAACTCCCGGAAGGATAGAAGGGGTCCTAGGGGCACGGATTGTGAGAGATCCATCCGTGGGGCCCGATCCAGAAGCGGAGGGACCAGGTCGCAGTAAGGGAACTGGCCCCCAAGCCTAGTGGAGGACTTCAAGACTCAGCTAGCAAGCCGGAGGCAGGGGTAGCTGTAGTTGCCACAGCCACATCCACAATTAATTGCCGAAAAAGCAGCCATATAGGAGCAAGGGGACTCAGAGGACATCGCCCGACAAGGTCCGTGGCTGCTGGCTTGGGACACTGATTGTGTAGGTGCTGGGCTGGAGGAAGAAAGCCAGCGCAGTGAGACGGCCAGGAGAGGAACATACTGAAGGGAGTTCTGGAAGGGAGTTCTGGAAAGGTATATCTTGATCTACCTGGGAGTTTGCTGGACCCCTCACCTGGAGGACGCAGCACCAAGCGGGCATCTATGTGGTATTCGCAGGAACGCGGGATGCAGTGGCGACACGCAGACAGCAGAGCAAGGGTAACGGGTTTATTTACAGGGGAAATACTTCACACAAGGAGGTAAAGAGCTAAACAGTATTAAAGGCACAGTACAATACAATGGTTCAACTCTTAGCAAGCGAATAGGGAAGTCAATACTACAGCTCCTGCTGCGAACTCATAGGTGCTGGCAACTGCCGACGCAGGGTCCTTATTAATGGGGTCAAGCAGACGATACCCCCGGTCTTCTGGTAACAGTGGTCGGTCTCCGGTACCTTCCACTGTCCATTGTCCATATACTGGAGTTTCCGGCAAAGGTTACGGGCTACAGTGCTGGCTGAGTCCGACGTGACTTCTGCACCACTCTCCTGACAGTCTCAGTCAAGCGGGCCCAAAGTGGCTGACAGTAAAGGGGGCCACGAACTGGTATGGGCCCCACGTGGCCCAGGAGTTGTTTAACGGCACGGTCAGGGCACAAGGGTCTGTCCTGTACTCGGTCACTCGTATGGGGGACATGGGTAGTACTCACGGACAGGAAAACCGGACTCACACCTTGCATCTCTTTCTCTCTGGTCCCCGCTGTTGGTGGCGGGCGACGACAGGCACTGGCTTGCACGCTGCGGGTGCTCTCAGGGCCAGGCGCTTCTCTCTCAGGTTGCTGCATGGCTAGCTCAGTTCTGCTCGGTTGGCTCAGCTTAGCTCTGTGTATGCAGCTCAGCTCTGCACGGTTCTGCTCTGCTCCGTACAGCTCTGCAGCGGTCCCTTACTCCAGAGTGTTACTGGGCACACTTGGCTCTGCAGCTGACTGGGGCCCTCTCTATGCGACCCGTCACAGCGTCGGTACCCTGTACAGGGGACAAGGGAAGCAGGGCGCACCACTCACTGTTCTGCACACTGCTCTGCCTTGGCACCACACTGCTCTCCTTCGCACGCTTTCTTCTCCCCTCTCTGTGCTGCTGCGTGCCCTTCCCTGGCTCTTCCCGCCCCCTCCTGTTAGCAGGAAGCCCCTGACTCCCTCCTCCTTCCCTCAGACAGCAGGGAAAGGTCCGCCCCACTCAAGCTTCCCCTCAGAAACAGAGGATGCAGCCCTTTCAGTTCTGAACCAAGCATGCAGGTACCTGTGGTCCGGTCTTCCTCCCTACATCTCCACACAAGTGAACTGTGAGTAAAGCACTGGAAACTGCACTCTGCTGTGTCTTCTGAATCTTTCCTGCGTCACTTGCCCTGCGCCACACTCACCACCAACATCACCTTTAATATCCTAACTGCCCTGGGACACAGCTCTATCCGTGGAGAGCTTAACCATCTTTGCTGACATATCATCCCAGAGGATCTGCATTGCAGCGTCGGTCCCCTGACCGAATACCATGGGTGGCGTCACAAACACTTTATTACAAACTCTTTATCATAGAATCATAGAATGGTAGAGTTGGAAGGGACCTCCTGGGCCATCTGGTCCAACCCCCTGCTCAAAGCAGGGTTCACTAAATCATCCCAAACAGATGTCTGTCCAGCCTCTGTTTGAAGACTTCTATTGAAGGAGAACTCACCACCTCTCGTGGCAGCCTGTTCCACTCATTGATCACCCTTAATGTCAAAAAGGTTTTTCTAATATCTAATCTGTGTCTCCACCCATTCAGTTTCATCCCATTGCTTCTAGTCTTTCCTTGTGCAAAAGAGAATAAAGATGATCCTTCTGCAATGTGACAGCCCTTGAGATATTTGTAGACAGCTATTAAGTCTCCTCTCAGTCTTCTCTTTTGCAAGCTAAACATTCCCCTTTATTATTTCCCCTTTTCATCAAATCCCATTTTATTGGACGCCCAGGGCCACGGACAGGGTCACTGTTGCCGCGACACTTCCCCTTTAAGAAGCGGCCCGTTACCGAATATCCCCACAGCCCTGGCGGGCGCTCCATAAGCTTACGTGAATGGAAAGCAAGAGAATAACAATTCGTTGTCTTGCTGAAAGGAGAAATTCCTCTTCAATTTTTTAGCATCTGAAAGTCTGAAGGTTTTGTTGCAAAATTGACTGATATTTGGAACTGTTCATAATTCCCTAGACCTTCATTAAAGTCCCGTTCCAGTTGCTGAAAAATAGTAAAATTTTGGTATGTTCAGACAATAACACATTTTCCCATATGCGTTTGGCAGACTTGATGTAGTCATGAAACAAAAAGAAGATTGTCCCGTAGAATGTAAGTCCACAAGGACAGGGTCCTCTCCACTCTGTACCAGTCCGTCATTGTAAATTTGTTTACTGTAAACGATATCTATAACTTTGTATGTAACCCCTTCTCATGTACAGCACCATGGAATTAATGGCGCTATATAAATAAATAATAATAATAATAATTGTTGTCCCATGCAGTATACAACTAGTAAATGTCAGATATTCCTGCAGCTCCTTTTTCTGTATGTTTCTTGGCAGCTTGCTAGATCAAATCTACTTATTGTCTGTTCATCAATTTTTGAGAGACATCCAGTTCTAGGTAATGTCACTGCTATTCCAAATTAAAACTACTTTTGGATGACCATCTTCACAGTATTCCATGGTATTTCTGAAACCTTGGAAAATTATTTGCACCTTTCTCCTGACCGATGACTTTTGACAATGAGATCCCTGTTAGTTTCGGACACATTGGTTTTGATTTTGTGGCACCCCAGGAGTTCGGTTGCCACAATGGCCTTGCCTCCCTCTAGGGGGGAGTGATGTCATGCCTGGAAGCAAACACGTGATCCCCTTAACAGGTTGTTCCAGCATACAACACAGTTCCTGCTCCAGGCCAGCAGGGGTAGCTCTAACCCGACTTGAGGAGAGCTGCTCTCTGTGGTCAGAGGCAGGAAGTTAGCAGTTAGTTTGCGCCTGAGCGAGGTTGAGACAGGACATGTGGAGATGAGCTGGGGGACAGAAGCTGTAGCTTAGCTCACCCCCAGTCTTGAGCGCAGAGACCGGGCCCCGGAGCCCAAGGCTGTGTGGGTACTAAAGCCTCAGCAGCATAATACAGAGGGCAAAAGACCGCAGATCCGATGTCCCCAACTGATACTCGATGACACAGCAGCACGTGTGAGCCGGAGATGCCAGATAGGAGCGATCCCTGAAGCAGGCTACAGTTGCCTGTCATGCGAGAAGAGTTCTACCTAAGTAGCAGACAGAGAGAGAAACTTGAATAGAGTCTACAGCAGCAAGTACCTCAGAGAATAGTGCTAGGGAGGAGGCCTCACAACCCACCTGAATAAGGAGTTTCCCAAATTGCTTTCAGGCTGACCGACTCCAGAACCATCTGTAACCTGAGCCCCGGACTGTACCTGCACAGCTCAGTAAAAGGTCAAGGAAACTGCACTCTGTTGTGTCTTCTGAATCTTAACTGCGTCACATGCCCTGCACCACACTTTCTATCAACATTATCTTTAATATCCTAACTTCCCTGGGACATAGCTCTGCCTGTGGAGGGCTGAACCAACTCTGCTGCATCAACAACTGTCCCAGTGGACTGAATCTGCAGCGTCGGCTAACATCTTTATTGCCGAGTATCACAGGTGGCATCACGAACACTTTATTACAAACTCTTTATTATCTATTATTTATTGGACGCCCAGGGCCACGGTCCGGGTCACTGCTGCTGTGACACTGCCCCTTTAAGAAGCTGCCCGGTACCGAGTAATCCCCACTGCCCTGACGGGCGATCCATTTTCGTTCATGCATAATCAGGGGTACAGCTACAGGTGATGCATACAGGCACTTTTTTTTGCAACATGGCGCCCTGGGCAAAAGTTTAAAATGGGGCACCAAATGCTAACATATTTGCACCATCACACAGAAAGATTTCGGTTGTATTTACATGCGCTGATCTCAGGCTGCTAAACGAGTGTGATCGACAATATTGAAGTTGTTCGACACATGTTTCCCATCCTCTTTACACTGGCTGAGGAACAATGATGGAGACAGAACAATCATCAATAGATCAATCTGTCCCCATATAGCATTATTTTATCAGCAGCATATCTGTAGTTTTCTCCAGGCGATGTGCTGCTGAGAACAATGATTTTTGTTCCACCATAAACAATCTAATGACTTGATGAATAGGCAGCATTCTGCTTGTTTAGTATAATTCACCCCATAGTCCTCCACATGGTATAGTACACACCGCATAGTGCTCCATATAGTATAATGTGCACCACAGTCCTCCATATAGTATAATGTGCACCCCATAGTCCTCCATATAGTATAATACACTCCCCATAGTCCTCCATATAGTATAATACACTCCTCATAGTCCTCCATATAGTATAATACACTGCCCATAGTCCTCTATATAGTATAATACACTCCCCGTAGTCCTCCATGTAGTGTAAAACACAACCCATAGTCCTCCATATAACATAATACATTCCTCTTAGTCCTCTATATAGCATAATACATTCCCCATAGTCCTCCATATAGTATAATGCACCCTCAATATTCTTCACCATAGTATAATGCACTCCATAGTCCTCTGTATATTAAAATACACTCCTCGGTCCTCCATATAGTATAAAACACTCCTCAGTCTTCCAAATAGTGTAATACACTCCTCATAGTTCTTCATATAGTATACTGCATTCCCAAAAGTCTTCCATATAGTATAATACAGTCATGGACAAAAGTTTTGAGAATGACACAAATATTAATTTTTACAAAGTCTACTGCTTACTTTTTCTAATGGCAATTTGCATATACTCCAGAATGTTATAAAGAGTTATCAGCTTAACAGCAATTAATTGCAAAGTCAATATTTGGCTAGAAAATGAACTTTATCCCCCAAAACACATTTCAACATCATTGCAGGCTTGCCTTAAAAGGACCAGCTAACCTCTTTTCAGTGATTGCCCCATTAACACAGGTGTGGGTGTTGATGAGGACATGGCTGGAGATCAATCTGTCATGATTAAGTAAGAATGACACCACTGGACACTTTAAAAGGAGGCTGGTGCTTGGCATCATTGTTTCTCTTCTGTTAACCATGGTTATCTCTAAAGAAACACGTGCACTCATCATTGCAATGCACAAAAATGGCCTAACAGGGAAGCGTATCGCAGCTAGAAAGATTGCACCGCAGTCAACAATATATCGCATCATCAAGAACTTCAAGGAGAGAGGTTCCATTGTTGCCAAAAAGGCTCCAGGGTGCCCAAGAAAGACCAGCAAGCGCCAGGACCGTCTCTTAAAAGTGTTTCAGCTGCGGGATCGGGCTACCAGCAGTGCAGAGCTTGCTCAGGAATGGCAGCAGGCAGGTGTGAGTGCATCTCTGGTCTCAAGGAGGGCAGCAAAGAAGCCACTTCTCTCCAGAAAAAACATCATGGACAGACTGATATTCTTCAAAAGGTACAGTCAGTGGACTGCTGTGGACTGGGGTAAAGTTATTTTCTCTGATGAATCCCCTTTTCGATTGTTTGGGACATCAGGAAAACGCCTCATTCGGAGAAGACAAGGTGAGCGCTACCACCAGTCTTGTCTCATGCCAACTGTTAAGCATCCTGAAACCATTCATGTGTGGGGTTGCTTCTCAGCCAAGGGAATCGGCTCTCTCACAGTCTTGCCTAAAAACACAGCCATGAATAAAGAATGGTACCAGAATGTCCTCCAAGAGCAACTTCTCCCAACCCTCCAAGAGCAGTTTGGCGATCAACAATGCCTTTTCCAGCATGATGGAGCACCTTGCCATAAAGCAAAGGTGATAACTAAATGGCTCAGGGAACAAAACATAGAGATTTTGGGTCCATGGCCTGGAAACTCCCCAGATCTTAATCCCATTGAGAACTTGTGGTCAATCATCAAGAGACGGGTGGACAAACAAAAACCTAAAAATTCTGACAAAATGAAAGCATTGATTGTGCAAGAATGGACTGCTATCAGTTAGGATTTGGTCCAGAAGTTGATTGAGAGCATGCCAGGGAGAATTGCAGAGGTCCTGAAGAAGAAGGGTCAACACTGCAAATATTGACTTGCTGCATTAACTCATTCTAACTGTCAATATAAGCTTTTGTTACTCATATGTTTGCAATTATATTTCTGTCTGTGATAAAAACATCTGTCAAACACACATAAAAACCAGAGGGCAGCAGATCATGTGAAAATATTATATTTGTCATTCTCAAAACTTTTGGCCATGACTGTACACTCCTCATAGTCTTCCATATAGTATAATGTATCCTCCACAGTCCTTCATGTAGTACAATGCACTCCCCACAGTATAATGCATCCCAAAGTTCTTCATATAGTATAATGCATTCCCCATAGTCCTCGATACAGTATAATGCAGGTCCCATATAGTACATGTAGTATAATGTACTGCTCATAGTCCTTGATAGTTTATAATACAGCCCCCCTCATAGTATAATGCAGTCACCCCATAGATTATAATGCAGCCCCCTCAGAGTATAATGCAGTCACCCCAACAGGGAGCAACAAAGCAGGGCCCCGCTGACTCAAAGGCCCCAATGCGGCTGTGTGATGTGCCACTTTTAGAGGCATGCCACTGGCTGGGGGCCCCTGGGAGAGCAGGGGCAATTAGGCAGCTGCATAGTCTGCCTGCCCCTACCGCCGGCCATGGGTGCATAGGTAGCAGCTGCATTTAAGCACTTGTGCCTGAGGGGCCTTTTGAAATATGAAAAACATCCGTATTATGAATAAGGTTGGCAGAGACAGCTTTTAATGATGTTTCATGGCCTGTGAGATATACAGTAAATGTGGCAGGGAGTGGTGTTTCATGACTTCTCAAGATAGCAGGACCTTACAAATGACTCTTCAACAGCAATTAACATACATTTTACAGCTTTCATTTTATATTTTGTGCTGCAGCAAACAGTTTATACAGGTTTATCCTTAGGAATCCTTTTGGTTCAATGTCTATAGAAAGGAAAATAGATCAATATTTCTTAAAATATTTCAACAAATTGTTTCATTTTATAGTCACTATGTTTTGTTTGCTTATTATAAAAATTAAGATAAAGGCTGGAATCACACTAGCGAAGAATATGGACGAGTGCTATGAGATAAAACTTTGCATAGCACTCGGACCGCTGTTAATCTATGGGGCAACTCACAGCACCGTTTTTTTTCTCGGCCGTATTATACATGCGAATGAAATCACAGCATGCTGCGATTTGCAGCATATATCGGCCGAGACTAGCCGATGCAAGTTTATGGGTACGAGAAAAAAAATCGCACACCACACGGACCATCCATGTGACTTGCGATTTTCCAGGTCATTTTCAGGCCATGAATCCATTATATGTCCATTTTTCAAGTCTGCGATAAAATCATGGCATACGGATGCCATACGGATGTCACACGGATACATAGATGCGAGGAAATCGCATCATCGCATTACAAACGGATTACATACGGAGAACATTGGTGCGAGTCTCGGCCAAGAGAATTGGACCGATTTTTCATACAGCAGGTGTGACTCCGGCCTAAGAGAAATAAATGGATAGAACACGGATGAGTGAATGAGGTCTTAGTATGTGATGGTTGAAAATTCAAAAAAATACATTTTTTTATAGTTTAGAAAGTTCTAGTTTTCTAGAAATTAATGGGAAAACATCTCTCTTGCCATACCATGCACAGAGGTGGCATTTATTGTACTTTAGAAATAATTTCCAAAAATGAGTTGTTCTGTACATGGCTCCAGCATTTATCTGCAGGCTGCACATGCTGCATGTATTCTTTGCGGCTGACATACAGCTGACAGGCCAGTCCTGCACACAACTGGACGGTTTTACATTCCCGCAAGCTCTTACTTCTGCAAACATGAAGATAACCTTATGGCTCAGAGACAAAGTGAACTAGAATTTGTCATACTGTATGAAGGCTGAGGAAGGAAGGAACAGTATGTGAAGAAGTCATGCAAAATGTCAACCAATTTATTGCTGATAACCTTTTACTGGGAATTAAAAATTCTTTATGCCATTAAAAAGCAGAGACACATAAAATGCAGTAAAATTGGATTACAGACTCATATAATAGTGGTGTTCAAATTCCATCACTTCCCAGAGCTTTGACCTGCAATCAGCTGACAATTTCAAGGATCAGGCGTACTGTTCGTGACTATGCACAACTGGTTCAGTGACCATACCTGATAAACACTAAGGCTATGTACACACTAGGTGTTTTTTCAGCGCTTTTTTTTCTGCAGCAAAACCTGCTCTCTTGACAGAAAAGATGCTGTAGAAAAAAACAGGTTTTGCTTGTTTTTTCTTGCATTTTTTGCTGTTTTTTTGTGCATTTTTTCCTGCGTTTTTGTCATGCTATCTTTGTCTCTTGTGCAAGCTGATGAAGTTAAGTGCAAAAAAAAAAACCTCTCATTCTATTTAATCAGGTTTTGGCACAAAAACACTGCAAAACGCAATACATGAATTTTTTGCTGCGGTATTTCAGCGTTTTTTCACTACCTATTACTTTCAATGGGTGAAAATTACTGAAAAAACACTGACAACAAGATCTATCTTCAGGAGACTGGCACAGCTATGGGA
>VIAB01031971.1:15808-31352 GCA_009801035.1 Oophaga pumilio | reverse complement strand
CACACAGACGCTCACAGGCTCAGTATGGATGAGACCAGAATATATAAAGTAGAAAAATGGTACTGTATCACCAGATACCAGGCGTACAGAGTGTTGGGGTAATTTTAAATCTCCGTATATATTTCCGGAGTAACACACAGACGCTCACAGGCTCAGTATGGATTAGACCAGAATATAAAAAGTAGAAAAAGGGTAATGTATTAGAAGCGTACAACTGTATTCAGTCCATGGGGTTATTTTAAATCTCCGTATATATTTCCAGAGTCAGACACAGACTCTCACAGGCTCAGTACGGATTACACCAGAATATAAAAAGTAGAAAAAGGCTAATGTATCAGAAGCGTACAGCTGTATACAGTGTTGGGGTAATTGTAAATCTCTGTACATATTTCCAGAGTAACACACAGACTCTCACAGGCTCAGTATGGATTACACCAGAATATAAAAAGTAGAAAAAGGGTAATGTATTAGAAGCGTACAGCTGTATACAGTGTTGGGGTAATTTTCAATCTCCGTTTATATTTCCAGAGTCAGACACAGACTCTCACAGGCTCAGTATGGATCACACCAGAATATAAAAAGTAGAAAAAGGGTAATGTATCAGAAGAGTACAGTTGTATACATTGTTGGGGTAATTTTAAATCTCCTTATATATTTCCAGAGTCAGACACAGACTCTCACAGGCTCAGTATGGATTACACCAGAATATAAAAAGTAGAAAAAGGGTAACATATCAGAAGCACACAGCTGTATGCAGTGTTGGGGTAATTGTAAATCTCCGTATATATTTCCGGAATAACACACAGACGCTCTCTCAGTATGGATTTGACCGTAATACAGAAGGCAGAAAACGGTACTGTATCAGAAGATACCAGCTGTATGCGGTTTTTGGGAAAATTGAAATCTCCGTATATATTTCCAGAGTCACACACAGATAGTCAGCATGTATTTGTCCGTGATACCAGCCGGTACACGGTACTGTGTGAGTTACGTACAGCTCTATACGGTGTGGGAAAAAATGAACGCTCGGTAACTGTGCAGAAAAAAAGAATAAAAGTATTAGTGCTGTGTAAAAAGCACTCTGCACAGCAGTGTACACACAGCAATACAGCTAGCAGGCAGCCTAATAATGAGCTCTGCTGCTGCACACAAGAAAATCCTCCCCTGTCACTGACAGACAGCCTAATAACCAGCACTGCTGCACAAGAAAATCCTCCCCTGTCAATGCACACTAACTTTACAGCAAAATCGCTATCAGCACAAGCACAGAATCACTTTTCTTTCCTGCCTAACTCTCTCCCTACTGAGAAACAGCAGCAGCAACCTCTCCCTACGCTAAGATCGGCAGAAGTAAAATGGCGGTTGGCGGTCAGGGCTTTTATAGCCACTGTGACGCCACACAAAGCAAGCCAATCACTGCAGTGCCCTTCTCTAAGATGGTGGTGGCCGCTGCCCATGTCATCTCGTTGCCCACAGTGTGAGTCTTTGCTCATTGGCTGAGAAAAGGCGCCTGCAAACATTAAGGGAAAAACGACATCGGCGCTCGGGTCGACAACCGCATGGCCGACCTCACGCTATGGTCGAGTTTCGCTCGGAGAAACCCGACTTTGGCGAAAGTCGGTGATTTTTTAATCTGACCGACCTGTTTCGCTCGACTCTATTTGTCACACTTAGAATTAATCGCAGTGTCACAAGCAAAGCATCCCCGCAACATCTCATCTCCCCATTCATTCTGCATCTCAAAAAGACTTTGTGGCTGGTACCAAATATCTCAGATTTGGACTCATCAGACCATATTAGAGATTTCCACTGATCTAATATCCAGCACTTGCATTGCCTGGACCAGTCAAGTTTTTTCCTGGTTTGAGGTCCTTAGTAGTGGCTTATTTGCAGCAATTTCACCATACAGACCTGTTGTTCAGTCTTCTCTAAGCAGTTTCTGTTGAGATGTGACAGCTACTCTACATATCTGTACATCATTTATGAGGGCTGTTATCTGAGTTGCTGTCAATTTGAAGCTTCTGAGGCCTGATCAACTTATTCTCTGCAGAATAGGTTATTCTTTATATTCTTTTCTTGGAGTGGTCCTCATGAGAGGCAGTTTCATCACAGCAATTGATGGTTTTCATGACTTCACTTAAAGATACTTTGAATGTTCTATCACTTTTTGGATTGACTGACCTTCATCACAAACTACTGATGGACTGCTGTTTCTCTTTACTTACTCAAGTACTACATGCCATATTCTGGATTAGACCAGTTGCAGAATAGGGCTCAACATTGCATGCACTGTCCCCCAATGCTGCCTCTGAAGTGCACACCTGAAAGTCACAAATAGTTCCTGAAGCCGGTGACTCTACAAATGAACTGCTGACAACACATATGGTTTAGATACGGAATCTAAAGAGTAGCGCAGTCTGGTTTGTTTCACACGTTTCTTTATCCTTGTTTCCATATGTGTTCTTTCATGGTTTTATCGTCTTCATTCTGAAAATTTAAAATTCACTGAAAATTACTATAGTTATATCTATGCATGTTATTTGCATTGTCTGCTTTGTAGACCAGATTTAGTGCAATTCAATTTGGTATCTATATCACATTGGGTCCATTGTGGATTTTTTGAGCCCTGGGCTCCTTACTTGGATTTACTAAGGGATTTAAAGGGAATCTGTAAGTTGGATCAACTCTCCTAAGCCGTCTATATGGCCATGCAGGTCATAGGAAGCTGAATAAAATTATACCTTGATACCTGTGATCTGATGTCTTATTCCAGAGAAATCCATGTTATGCTTATATGTAAGTGAGGTGTTTAGACCTATGGGTCAGACACTGAACTGCGTGAGAATCTGCCTCCAGAACTTATTTTATGTAAAAGAGTGCGTTACCGATGTGAGACATGTAACTAACACAACTGACCTTTGTCTCATAGCAAACACGTTAGCAGATGCAGCTCTCACAGCTCTGCTGTATTGGTACATTTTTTGCAACCCTTATTTTAACAAACAACCCCAACCTATGGTTTGGGGAGGAGATTTGATTGAATGAAAATGAACGAATATTTTGGTGTCGGTTATTTGGAAACTCAAGTGGAGTGGTGGTAGAAAGGGTTTCTAAACCACTTGAAATAAGTGTTGTAGGTTGCTCAGTAAAGTGCATAAGCAAAAAGTATATTTTGTTCATATTATTTGTGATGTGGTTAGAAGAGGGGAGTGGGGGTCTGTGTGATTAGGAATTGGCAGTGTGTATGAGAATAGTGTGTGATGCTGGTCGTGAGTGTGATGAGATGATTGAAGATCTCAGAATCAAAGAGGTATCACGATATGTGATGGTTAGGATTCTGATTGACAAAATAATTCAAGAAATCCTTTTACTTTCTATCTTGCACAGACAATTGCCTGAAGGGCCGTACAGAAGGCACTTTCGAGAATCCGCTCATGGGTCGAGCATCCAACAGTCGCCAACAAGAGGTAATATAAACCTGCTGTAGGGTTGATGTAGAAAGTTATAGATGGTCGATACTGATGATTATAGAAGATCCCAGATTGTGAGGTTGAAAGGTCAACCCAAATTATTTCTTTCTTCTTTCAGATCCCCACATAGCGACACCTGTTTGGAGATAGATACTGCACCCCCAAATCTCACGACAAAGATGTGCCTACGGGTAGGGAAAGAAGGACTGCAATGACTGATGAACCAAAGTACAGAATGGAGGAACACTGACCAAGAATGGTAGAAATCTAGAGTGTAGTAATAAAAGATAAGTTAAAAACAGATAAAAAACGGAGTTAAAAACATTATAAACTTCTACAGGATGATCATATATGAAATGGTGTTACACAAATGCACTAAAACCAAGATTTTCATTAAGTCCTTGTGGTGCTTAAATTCCAAGCCTATAGATCCATTTGCTCTCAAACTGAGCTAGGGTTTTCCCCAAGTCACCTCCCTAAACCGACCGAAAAACTTGATCTAAGGCCTTAATTTTAAAGACCTGAGGGATTACTGCCATGATGCAACTCAAGTGTCTGGGCAGGGTTTTTAGGGTACTCACGTCTTCTGTATAAATGGATTTCTCAACGTCTCTCACGTGTTCTCTTGTTTGTATCCTTAGTTCTCGTGTGGTGAGACCTATATATATCTTGCCGAACGGACACTGGGTATGGTAAATTACTCCCTTTGAGGAGCAATTCAGAGTATTTAGTATGTCAAAATTTCTGGTTCCATTGTAGTTGGTGAATGTTTTGCTTTTTATTAAGTTATGGCAAGCCTTACACATCCCACAAGGAAAAAAAAACATTGTATGTGTGTGATTGCTTTGACGGGGCTGGGTTGTAAAGGCTATGGACTAAGAAATCCCTTAGATTACCAGAGTGTCTTGCAACAATTGAGGGTGTATCTGGTAAGATTTTTTTTTGTAAAATCCACTGAGACTGTATTACCTAGGTCAAACTGTGTACCTTTCCAGTGAAAGGTTTCCAACTCATATTACTCACACTTGAATTTTTGATATGTTAACCATATGGTTTCCTTCCAATGACTGTGGAATATTACATTGAACACCATTTCAGGTAAATCAGTCTTTTTGTGACACAACACCTCTCACCACATAGAGGATATACTTACCTGATTGTAGACCATCTTGTCTTACAGTGTGTCTTCAGATAATGTAGTTACACCTAAATATACAGAGTGTCAGTGCACTACTGTTTGTCTTCCAAGCTTGAATTTTTATTAATGTTTTAATAATTTATCATTAAATAGTCAATCTTTAAAAAAATGATGTTAGCAATCAAACCGCCTTCTTGCCAAACCATTAGTTGAGGTTGTGTGTAAAAATATGTGATATTGTGGTGGTGTGGTGCCCCAATTTTTCAAAGGATCGTGTTTAATAGATTAATAACTATTGCAACCCTTGTTGCCTGTAAGATGGAAGCTGAGAGAAACCTGCAGATGTGTCAGGTATAATCACTTATATATACACTTCCTCCAACTCCTCGTCCTTTCAATGTATTCTAATACTATTCGTCTGACATCCAGGGTGTGATATTTGTGTTCTTCAGGAGTGGAGGGGTCACTAAAGAGGGAAGAAGTATTTCTTGTGACCTATGAAATTTCCCTGCAACCTTGGGAAGGTACGAGCGATCTGGCTGTAGAATCAATCTATCCTGGAATGTTAATAAAAAGGGTGGACTTATAGACAGAGCTTGAATGTCACTGACTCCTCTAGCCGATGTTAGTGCTACCAAGAGGGCCGTTTTAAGTGATAGGTACTTTAGGGACACTGTATCTACTGGCGCAAAAGGTGGTTCTGTTAGAGCGTCCAGGACTAGGTTCAGATCCCAAGGAGGAACCCTGGGAATGTGAACTGGACTAATCCGTTCACAAGCTGTGATGAATCGGGATACCCATTTATTCCCCGCAACGTTATGCCCATAGAGAGCCCCTAATGCATTCACTTAGACTTTTAATGTGTTTACAGATAGACCCAGATCTTTTCCCCTTTGTAAAAATTCTAAGATGGGCCCTATCGTAATTCCCGTGGAATCAGAGGTTGTATGGAATTGTAAGAATTTTTTCCAGACTTTAGTGTAAATTTTAGTAGTAGACTTAGTTTCCTGCTCTGCAGAAGTGTGTCAATTAATCCTTCTGAGAACCCACTTGATGTTAGAATCTGCCTTTCAAATTCCACGCCGTCAAGTGGAGATTGTCCACTTGAGGGTGGAAGAAAAGTCCCTGAGATAGTAGCTTCGGGATTGAGGGAAGGACCCAAGGGTTTGAGATTGACATAATTTGTAGCCATGAGAACCATGGTCCCTTGGGCCAAAATGGTGCTATTAATATTATCCTCGCCTTCTCCTTGATTTTCCGAATAATCTGGGGTAGTAGAATTATCAGAGGGAAGGCGTATGCCAGTCTGAATTGCCAAGGAACTTGAAGGGCGTCTAATATGTCCGGTTGATCTACCAAAGATAGGGAGGCAAATTTCCGAACTTGTTTGTTCTTTCTCATGGCAAAGAGGTCTATTTGAGGTTGACCCCATAGAGACACTATTTCCCAGAATATTCGGTGATTTAGACACCATTCCCCTTGTCGCAATGTATGCCGGCTGAGGAAGTCTGCTTCTTGGTTGTTTACCCCCTTGATGTGCAGAGCAGAAAGGGACAACAGAGGTTTCTCGGCTAGGTTGAGAATTTTTCCTGCGGAAGACACCAGAGTTTCTGATCGAGTACCTCCCTGTCTGTTTAGATATGCCACTGTTGTGGTGTTGTCCGATAGGATTCTGACATGTTTCCCTCGGAGCTGTGGACGAAAATGACGCAACGCATAATATACTGCATTAAGTTCTTTTAAGTTAGATGAATGCTGGAACTCTTTCCTATTCCAGATCCCTTGGCAGAAGCTATCCCCCATGTGGGCGCCCCATCCACCGGAGCTAGCATCGGTGGTTAAGATATGGGAAGTAGTTATTACCCATGGAACACCCCCCATCAACTGGTTACGATCTAGCCACCATGTTAGAGAATTTAGGACTTCCTGAGATAAGGTCATTTTCTTTCCTAGATGACCGTGTAGCCGTCTTTCTTCTTGAAGAATCTGATACTGTAGTGTCCGGGTATGGTGTTGTGCCCACTGAACCGCTGGGAAACAAGAGGTAAGAGAACCCAACAAAGACATTGTGTCTCTCAGAGACATGCGAGGAATGTCCATTGCTGCTGCAACTTTGCTTCTAATGAGCGATATCTTTACCTGCGGAAGTAGACACTTTTGAGTGTAGATGGAAACCTAAAAACGTCTGGAGGGAACGTGGGATAAGTCTGGACTTCTGGAAGTTGATGATTCAGCCTAGATCCTGCAAAGATGAAACTGTATCAGCTAAACGTTCCGTAGACTGGGCAGCCGAATTCCCGACAATTAAAAGGTCATCAAGGTAGGGCACAATTAAGGTGTCTTTCTGACGAATGTGAGCCATGACCTCCAACATCACTTTGGTGAAGATTCTTGGTGCTGTGGAGAGACCAATGGGCATGGCCGTGTATTGGAAGTGCCGGATCTCGCCTTCGAATGTTACTGTGACCCTGAGGTACCTCTGGAATCTGTCATGGATAGGAAGACGGTAATATGCATCTTTTAGATCAATGCCTGCCATCATGCAATTTGGAAAAAGGAGCTTAATGGTGGATCTGATTGATTCCATCTTAAATTCATGTTTTCGAAGGAATGTGTTAAGTCTTTTCAAAATTATAATGGTTCTAAAAGAACCATCCGGCTTGGGAACTAGGAATAAAGGAGAGTAGAATCCTCTACCTTCCTTCCCCTCCGGCACCTTAACTAAGACTTTTTTGGTTAATAGGTTCCGAATTTACATCTCAAGGGCTTTTTGTTGTGTTGGCGAATTGAGGGGTGTTACGATAAACGAGTCGTGGGGAATTTGAAGGAAATCAAATTTTATTCCTTCTTTGATTATACCTAAAATCTACGGACTAGATGTTATTCTTTCCCACTGTGGGAAAAATGATTTCAACCTACCCCCTACTGGGATGAGTGATTGTTCAATACTTATTCTCCTTCTGGAAACCAGATCCCCTAAACATAGTACCCTTTTGTTTTTCTTCCTTTGAGGCCCATCTGGATGGTCTCTCCACCAGTCTCCTTTTGCCAAACGGCCTTCTCTTAAAGGCTCTCCTATAGAAAGGGATAAAAGAATCAGGGAAACCTTTCTTCTTCTCTTTTGCTTTGGTGAGTATGTCATCTAGTTTTTTCCCAAAGAGAAACTCACCCTCGCAAGGGATAGCGCAGATCTTTGATTTCGTGTCACTCTTCCAACTTTTCATCCACAAAGCTCGTCTGGCATTATTTACCAAGCCTGCTGACCTTGCTGCCAGGGGTAGTGAGTCTGCCGAAGCATCGGCTATAAAGGCTGCTGCCCCTATAATAAGGGGAATAGCTGACTGCAGTTTTCTCTGGAAACCTTTTGCTCAATCTGCTGGTCTAGTTGGTCAATCCAGACGATCATCGATCTGGCGGTGCATGTGCTGGCCACTGCCGGTTTAAATATGCCCGTAGATGCCTCCCATGACCTTTTCAAATGACTCCGCCTTGCGATCAAGAGGATCAGAAAGTAGGCCCGCATCTTCCATAGGGAGCGTGGACTGTTTGGAGGTAGAAGCAACAGCTGTGTCCACCTTAGGGATTTTAGTCCATGTCTGCAGCTCCTCATCACTAAAAGGGTATCTTCTTTTTGAGGCCGATGGGAGGAAGCTTCTTTGATCCTGCTTCTCCCATTCCCTCTTAATCAAGGCCTTAACCGCTGGTATTACTGGGAAGGCTCTCCTCTTCCTCTCTACCAAACCCGCAAACAATGTTTTTTCTCCTCACACCCCATAGAGTTTCTTACTGATTTTACCAAATTATCAACACTATCCAGGAGGAGGCAAGATCGGCCTTCAATGTCTGAAGATGATGATGATGAAGATGACATAAGAGAGGAATCCGAAGCTACCACCCCGCCATCATCAGAATCCGAGCTGGAAGCTAATTGTTTCCTGCTTTTACGCTCTCGGGGTATATTAGCATGGCCCATGGCTTGTAGCTCTTCTCTTATAATGATACAGATATCTTTTGTCGACACCGCTGCCCCTTGCATAGTCTCACTAATGCATTCCTTGCATAGTTTTTTAGGGTAGGAATCAGGGAGAGGCTGACTACATTAGGCGCACTGCTTATGTTTTGATTTTTGTTTCTTCTTGGCCTGAAGGGGGAGACATGGCAAGCAAAAAATGGAGAGGGGGGTGTCAGCTTAATAAGCAGAGTCCTGTACACTCACCCAGTAAAGCTGTAGGGTACCGGATCAGGAGGCCGAGGTGTAGACCCTCTGCTGGAACGGTCTCTGGCCGCCCCTGCTGCTTCTCCTGCTGGAGGATTCATGTCCCCTGGTGATGACATCTCTGCCTCTCTGATCGCCAGCGCTAACCCCCTTTTTATATGATATCATATGTATATTTTTTTTGTGACCCGGAAGTCCCCTCTGGTTCCGGGTCATCTATCGCGGTGTTCTGCGCATGCACGCTCCCTCACCGCTCATCTAGGCTGTGTGACCCTGAAGTTCAATCTTTGACTTCCAGGTTTGGAGCAGCAGCATCCCTGGCGCAAGCGCAGGCCCGGCTTCATACACCGGACCGCGTTCTTAATGCCGGATTTCCCAGTCGCACGTGCGGCTCCTCAATACCCGGCTTGATCATCACTGCAGCTGCTGCACTGCTCCACGCACCCGACGGCGCTGCTGAATGAGGCCGGGCGGCCTCTCCCGGACCCGACCATCACAGCATCCACCAGACGAGGAGGGAGCCGTCAAACGGATCTCCCCCGACGCTGCCTTTGGAACGCAGCCCCTGCCGTTCTCTCAGGATACTGCACAGGCGGCATGCATTGGCCCAGGTATGTCCTGTAGGAGATTCCGTGCGGTTCCTAATAGGAACAGGAAACCAACTGAGGAGAGGCGGACCGCCCCCTTTATTTTCTGTAGGTTTCCTATTCCTATTGGGGCGGATCCCTCTCTCCGAAGGGTGCTGTCGTGGCGAAGGGTAAAACAATGAATGCTTTATCACCAGATTATCTTCACTGCCTGGAATGAAGCTCCTGTGAGCCCTGGTCTGTGTAGTAGAATGTGGTTTACTTTGATTTTTCACTCTTTGGGCTGGTTGGAAGCATTTTACAAGGTAAAATGATCGACTGCTTTACATTTGTATCCTTTGTATACTGTATAATAAAAGAACTCACCAGACAAGAATAGAAACAGAGGAAAAGCCACATACAGTTTATTAAGAATTGAGATAAATATGTACATCCTTTCCATGTCACTGGCTGAAATTTCTTGTATATATTAAATAAATAAAAAATCCATGAAGATAAACATTGAAATGTATTAAACTTTGAACCTTGTACTCTTCACACTAAACACAACTATTACATCTTCTGTGCATTATCCTGTCCTGCAGTGGAAAAAATACATTAGTAAACTATTCCACATTTTTCCTAACCAAATAAAGATAAAAAATGCATGATTTACGGTATACACTGTGTGCAAAATTATTAGGCAAATGAGTATTTAGATCACATCATCTTTTTTAGACATGTTGTCCTACTCCAAGCTGTATAGGCTTGAAAGCCAACTGCCAACTATGTAAATCAGGTGACTTGCATCTCTGTAATGAGGAGGGGTGTGGTCTAATGACATCAACACCCTATATAAGGTGTGCTTAATTATTAGGCAACTTCCTTTCCTTTGGCTAAATGGGTCAGAAGAGAGATTTGACGGACTCTGAAAAGTAAAAATTGTGAGATGTCTTGCAGAGGGATGCAGCAGTCTTGAAATTGCAAAACTTTTGAAGCGTGATCACCATTCAAGCGTTTCATGGCAAAAAGCCAACAGAGTCGCAAGAAGCGTATTGATAAAAAAAGGCGCAAAATAACTGCCCATGAATTGAGGAAAATCAAGCGTGAAGCTGCCAAGATGCCATTTGCCACCAGTTTTGCCATATTTCAGACCTGCAACGTTACTGGATTATCAAAAAGCACAAGGTGTGCCATACTCAGGGACATGGCCAAGGTAACGAAGGCTGAAAAACGACCACCTTTGAACAAGAAACATAAGAAAAAATGTCAAAACTGGGCCAAGAAATATTTTAAGACTGATTTTTCTAAGGTTTTATTGACTGATGAAATGAGAGTGACTCTTGATGGGCCAGATGGATGGGCCCGAGGCTGGATCAATAAAGGGCAGAGAGCTCCACTCCAACTCAGACGCCAGCAAGGTGGAGATGGGGTACTGGTATGGGCTGGTATCATCAAAGATGAACTTGTGGGACCTTTTTGGGTTGAGGATGGAGTGAAGCTCAACTTCCAGATCTGCTGCCAGTTTCTGGAAGACACCTTCTTCAAGCAGTGGTACAGAAAGAAGTCGGTATCGTTCAAGAAAAACATGATTTTCATGCAGGACAATGCTCCATCACATGCATCCAAATACTCCACAAAGTGGCTGGCCAGTAAAGGTCTAAAAGAAGAAAAAATAATGACATGGCCCCTTTGTTCACCTGATCTGAACCCCATAGAGAACCTGTGGTCCCTCATAAAATGTGAGATCTACAGGGAGGGAAAACAGTACACCACTCAGAACAGTGTCTGGGAGGCTGTGGTGGCTGCTGAAAATGTCGATCGTAAACAGATCAAGCAACTGACAGAATCTATGGATCGAAGGCTTTTGAGTGTCATCGTAAAGAAAGGTGGCTATATTGATCACTGATTTTTTTTTGTTTTTGAATGGCAGAAATGTTTATTTCTAAATTTTGTGCTGTTATATTTGTTAACCTGGTGAAAATAAACAAGTGAAATGGGTATATATTTGGTTTTAATAAGTTGACTAATACTTCTGCACAGTAACAGTTACCTGCACAAACAGATATCCTCCTAAAATAGCCAAATCTAAAAAAAAAACACTCCGACTTCCAGAAATATTAAGCTTTGATATTTATGAGTCTTTTGGGTTGATTGAGAACATAGTTGTTGTTCAATAATAAAAAGAATCCTCTCAAATACAACTTGCCTAATAATTCTAATCTGCACACAGTGTATTTGGAAAAAGAGCTTGTCAGGATCAGGTGACCCGTGGAAACATAGGATAACATCACATCACATCATGTGATATTTTCAAGCAACAAGTCATAACCTCTGCTGAATATTGAAGTGACTGTCTAATGATCCGTCATAATGCGACGGTAAATGAGTTGTATGAGATAATAAAAAGGTCTGTCTATAAACAGCGCCACTTAAATCAATGGCTTTTGTTGTGTTAAGTGTTGAAGGGAAGCTGTCATCAGAAAATTACATTGTTTAAATGAGGTTTATACTATATGTCTATTTACAAAAAAAAATTGGATTTTTTTTAATTTTTCATATTATGATCTTTATTTAAAAAAACAACAAAATTAGTAATCCTGCAGGAGTACAATGGCAGGTATCTCTTACACTGATAACATATGATCCACCAATTACAATAGGTGATGTCTTCGCTGACCCTGCTCCACCTCCATTCACAATGACCTTTGTAAAGGATCATTAGACACTTCCATATAAAAGATGGGGATGAGATCTGACCATTGTGGTTATGTACATGTGCTATTTCCTGAAACAAAAGGAAGCACAATTCTAAAAAAGTCCCAATAGTCAGTGTGAAAATTGCAAGATTTATATATTTTTTTACTTTTAATACAAATTTTGGTATGTGAAAAAAGTCAAAATGTTTAAAGAATACATTTAACGTAAAAACCTGTCTTAATCAAAAGTTCATTTTCTGATAGCTTCCCTTTAACTTCCTGCATTGTGATACTGTTCTTGTGTGTTAGTATGACTACTAAGTAAGGCTACATCTGTATATCCTTTTGCAGTGCCTAGTACTGAATTGATTTGAACATCACATACAACAGAAAAGTAGCGCTGTTTCCAGGGAATGCAAACCTTTTTTCTATTCACACACAACCATGTTAGGGCCAAGTTTACAAATGGCAGAACATTTTCTTTACATATTTGTTGGTAAACACATGGCGCAATTTGCGTTGTGAAATCTGCAGCAGAAACGCGAACCACCTTAAGAGCATGCTCGAGATTTAAAAATTGACAGCATGCTCTTAAAGGGGTTTTCAGGATTTAGACTACTGGTGGTTGATATTTAGGATAAGCCATAGATATTAGATTTGTGCGAGTCTGACTCCTAGAATTCTTGCCAATCAGGTGTTTACTGCAGTCTCTTCACTGTCTACATCATGGTGTCTCCCTGTGGTCCAGGTTATTGCAGGATTGTCCCATTGAAGTAAATGGAACAACAGTCCAATACCATGCATCATTTATACATTGTACAGGATTTTCAATTCTGCACGGAAAACCAACAATTCATGTGCTAAAAATGAAACTTAAATCATTTAAAGTTCTTGACTGATATGTGATGAGTTTTAGAAAAAGTCACAGTGATCTTCACTATCATTTTTACGGTTAGTTGATATTTTGTCAAATTAGTATTTAAACAAATGGCAAGATATGGTCCTGAAATTAAAGCTAATTATATAACACTATAAAACGTTCAAATACTGTGGATAACACCTGCCGTGGATAACATATGTGAACAGAATTCTTACTGATGGTGAGTGGTACTAGCTATTGTCACATATTGCCACTCGTGGACTACACAACGGTATTGACCTGTAGGTGACGCCTCCACTGCTGTATATCAATTAGCAGGATCTCTTGCTAATAAACGCATTGTGTAAACATTTAGGACAGTCTAAGAGGGATTTCATATTATAACATTTTTTGATATGTTGTAACAGTGTGCTCTAAACACAATGGCCCAATTCAGAGAACAAGCCTACAATTTAAAATATACACACCAGACATCTTAGAATATTTTAGCCATCTATGACCTGTAGTTGTAACTTTCCAAAGGGAAGATATTCTCTGTGACACAGTGACTGCACTCGTTAAGGTCAAGCTGGCCATTTGACTACTGCTAAAGTAATCCAACTAGATATCTACTTAACTAGCGAGAGAGTTAGCAAAGAAAAAAAAATTGCAATGCTTCAAAGCGGTGTTCAGAACATCAGTAGCCTTCATTAGTGCCTCCTGTATCTCTGATCAGAATGAGAAGCAGCATGGACAATAATGTCTGTTCATTCTAGAGCTCCAGAACATAAAGCTGAGGGCACCACACGCTGGTGGTGGATTATAGTCCTTGTGTTATTTAAAGCATTAAAAATATGGACATGTTGTTCCAAGAGCTTTCATGGCATGACCTCTTATCATGTGAAAACTAAGTCAACTTGAATAATATGCCCAGTAGTAAATTGGCCTCATATTTTAGTGAAGATTAGGAATGTCTTAAGTGAAATTCGGAGACAAAATAGTGAAATATATTGCATTTCAGTCCACATTTCCAGTAATTCCAGTTTTAATATGAGTTCCAGGCCATTGTTCTCAGTTGCAGTCATAAACAAAATCATAGTTGCTAGGTTCCTTTGGAATAGGAGGTGGTACATCAGGAATCTGTATATTTTCCAGGTCTAGGAGGCGAAGCTTTATTTCCATGCTAAGCAATGTGTCCATATCGTTCCGTGTTTGGTCACTGATCATGTCTTTTCCAAGTAATGCATTAAGTCCATCTGTCCAAATACAATACTGTGAAGAAATAAAAATTTCATGGATGAGTAATGGCAATAGGGAATGTTCAATTATCCAACCAGTGGCTCGCCAGCTGCCTTGACTGCCTATAGGAGGGAGTTGGGGCCACCAATGGAGGTTAATGCTCCAATGGACGCAATATTTTGCTTTTACCAGAACTATGGTTAGCTAAAGAGGTACATAGTACACAAATTATGTAAACTAAATTAAAACTATATGAGAACATAACTCAAATTAAGTAGAACAATATGTCTGAACTCTATGTTATCAGTTTTAACTAAAAGAAAAAGGTCAGAACTTTTAATTCACTAATATATGGATAATTTCATGTCTAGGCGAAAATTCTCTGACAATAACACTACATAGTATATTTCTCGACTTCAGAGCTCTAAGACAGGCATGTCATAGTATTCTGTTAGCACCATTTGGTCTCAGCTTTGACCTCTAGTAAATTGGGTTCTAATCTCTTGAGCCGGTGTAAACGTAATGTAGCATTTCACTCAATAATTGACAATCTCAGTATTGCAAAAGCAATATTTTAACCACTGAAATCAGCACTTCGTTTCACCTGATCATAACGTATCAGCTCTAAGCTATGGCCTACAATCTTAATATTGGATGATTTCCATTTGAAAACCTAACCATGGCTCTGATTATCTTTGTACCACAGAAAAGAAAGGCAGAATTTAAGAGCTGTGTACGCCAGAGAGATGCATTATGGAAGAGTCGTGAATGAGGGGTCATGCACTGAAGCAGTGTTGTCACAAGGGACTGTGATAAAACATTTTACTGACAGTGTAGTGAATAAATTATATAACCTTCTGGCAAAGAAGCAGAAATAGAATTCTCTAATGTTGTAGATATTGACAGCACAGAAATTCAAAACCTCCAATATTTCATGCCTATTTATACAAAATCAATAAATGTTAAATGCATAGGCAATTCAGTGGCTGAAATCTAATTAAATACATAGCATGGTTACAAGTTATTATGAGCTTATGCATTTTGAGATCCACTTACCTCATGTTTATCAGGGGCAATGAAATTTAATTGGCAGTTGGAATCATACATGATTGAAAAAGCCAACTCAAGCACCTCCTAAAGGAAGAATAGTGCAAAAATTAATACATGAGAAGAAACAAAAAAGTAGACACTTGAATCATATCTGATGCTAGCAGTAGCGTAGCTACCAGGGGGGCAGAAGGTGAGGTCGCCCCGGGCCCACCGCTCACAGGGGTCCACCTGGAGCTACACTACCCTTACTTATATCAGCGTGCACAGCCCGCCAATATAGTTAAGCTCTGTGATAGAGCAGGGAGAC
>VIAB01031969.1:10936-31357 GCA_009801035.1 Oophaga pumilio | reverse complement strand
CTCTGCCTGCACGGTGGACCCCGGGCTGCGAACGCACTTATTAAATATATTTATTTTGTGCGTTCCGCCAGCCCTAACACTATTGCTCTTATTCATTCTCTTCTGGACTACTGTAACTCCACTCTATCACTGAGCTAAGGCTAACATCTTATATAATCCAAACCTCTGATTTTTGTCTCCAAGACTTCTTACCAAGCTGCACCAGTTTTCTGGAATACACTATCCCAAATGATCTGATTAATACCTAGCCCCCACATTTTTAAGTGTGCTTTAAAAACACATCTCTTTAGACAGGCCTATCACCTCACTTCACTAATCTAACTCTCTCTGTTCCCACTTTGTAAATTTTCCTCATAAACTTGTCCTTGTTACTCATCTGTCTTAACATCCTCCATGCACCCATGTCGGGTGTGGTGGACTCCAGTACAAACAAACCTTTAAGGTAATGATTTACTATAATCTTACTTAGATGGTTTGATGCACGTATATTAAATGTATAATTGTCTTGGCCATGCTTTCCTTTAATATTTGTTATTGTTTACTATATCCCTGGTGATTATCGTGAGTGGTATACAATTTTCATTTACCAGATCTCTCACTTTATTCACCTGGGATGCATATATACTAACTATAACTACTTTTTATATATGTTTTGCTAGAACGTGCCATTATTTACTATTTAGTCTGAGTATATTCTATATGGAAATATTTAGTTGTGTTGTTGTTTATATACTGCTCTTACCTTGGCTAGCCTTGTAGGCGCTTTTCTGCTGCTCCTACTAATATCTGATGTGCATGTAGCCTTCTTTGTACATATGATATATCAAGGTTTGTCCACCATTGTTTCTTATCTGTGGTCTTTCCCTGTTTTATGTATGTTTATTATTTTATTGCTTGATTTTATTAATTATTTAATAAAATTGTATTTTTATAGCGTACTTGGTTTATCTATAAAGTGTTTTTTGTTTTGGTGGTTCTATGTAATTTTCACTTCATGGCCTCATTTATAAGATCATATAGGCGTCTCTTGGTAACTCTATTTAGACAGATATTGGCTGATGACCGGTTCATGCACTGTATTTGAAAACCTCAATTTATTATATTGATAACTGGATCATACAAGACAAGCATGTTCTATAGTGGCATGTAAAAGTTTGTGCAACCCTGGTCAAAATTTCTGTTATTGTGAACAGTTAAGTAAGTTGAAGACTAAATGATCTCTAAATGGCCTAAAGTTAACGATATATTGTTATCTTTTAAATTTTAAAAGTTGCAAAAAGGAAAATAGGCAGATGCAAAAGTTTGGGCACCATGCATGGTTAGTAGCTAATACCACTCCCTTTTGAAAGTATTACCCCTTGTATACACTTTTTGCAGCCAGCCTTTCAGCTTGTGCCTTTTGTGGTAGTCTATTGTGGATTTTGATGTGTGTTTAGGATCATTATCCATTTGTAGAAGCCATCCTATTTTCAACTTCAGCTTTTTTACAGATAGTGTTATGTTTTCATCAAGAATTTGTTGAAACTTCATTGAATCCATTCTTCCAGCTACCCATGAAACTTTTCCCGTGCCATTGGTTGCCACACAACCCCAAAGCTTGATTGATCAACCCCCATGTTTAATAGTTGGTGAGATGTTCTTTACCTGAAATTCGGTGCCCTTTTTTCTCCATACATACCTTTGATCATTCTGGCCAAAGAGTTCTATTTTAACCTCAAAGGTCAACAGAACTTGTTTCCAAAATGCATCAGACTTGTTTAGATGTTCTTTTGCATTCTTTTGAATTTTAGGGTGGGGACACAGAAGAGGTCTTCTTCTGATGACTCTTCAATGAAGGCCATATTTGTGCAGGTGCTTCTGAACAGTAAAACAATCCACCACAACTCCAGAGTCTGCTACATCTTTCTGAAGGTCTTTTTAAGGGGGGGTCTGATTTGTCTCTCTAACAATCCTACGAGCAGATCTCACTGAAGTTTTGCCAGGTCTTCCAGACCTTATTTTGACCTCCGCTGTTTGTGTTAACTTCCATTTCTTAATTACATTTTGAACTGAGGAAAAGTCAACTTGAAAATGGTTTGCTATCTTCCTTTAGTCTTCTCTTTTTTTGTGGGTTTCTACCATTTTGGTTTTCAGAGTGTTAGGCAACTTGCTGAGAAGAACCCATGGCTGCTGTTTTTTTGCACAAGGTTAGAGGAGGCTGAGTTTTTATAAAGCTGGTAAATTTGCATCACCTGACCTTTCCTAACGATGACAGTTAATATAAGCCATAACTCTAACATCCTAATTAAAGTCTGAAACCTTGGTTAAAGCTATCTGAGAATACAATGTTAGGATCTGCGGAACGCACCAAATAAATGATGTAGAGAGGTGCGTTCGCAGCCCGGGGTCCACCGTGCAGGCGGAGCCTGCTGCTAGTAAAATGGCACAAGAAGCGAACTCTGTTATCCCACAGAGTCGCCAAAATAAATGCCGTAACGTGCTGTGGCAATATGCGCGAACTCTGTTATTCCACAGAGCCACTAAAAGGAGTGCCGCAGCGCTATATCGCAATGTGTGCGAACTCACTTAACACCACTGAGTCGCAAAATAAACACGCTAGGGCGCTGTCTAGCGTTGAAAGCGAACCCTGTTACGTCACAGAGCCGCTGAGACAAACTTCTGTGTCCTGTCAGGCACCCAGGTACACAGTAGACTGCTAAGTGAACATAGAACGTGATCATGCGCTAATGTCCTCGCGGGAGTTACCTGCAATCTATGGCGTCTGAACACCAGACCCTGAATACGGCAATCAAACTACTCACCGGTTATGCTGGTAATCTAGGGCATCTAGGACACCGACCCTGACCAGCTAGCATACCAAACTCTTCACCGATTAAGTCGGTATTCTAGGGGCTTATTTCAGCCGGGCCCTAACCACACACACGCATGACCACACTGACGCAAAGCATATAAGGATTGATACTAGCGCATGGCGGCCCAGCCATGCCACCCTTTTATAGCAACAGCTACAGGACCTGCCAGAAACAAGGACCAATGAGAAACTGTTCCAAAACACATGCAGTTTCAGGGCCTTCCTGGCGGACCAATAGGAGCTGCTGCAGTACCTGAACATGTGACCCCTGATCTCCAATGAGAGATCTTACCCTGGGCATGCTCAGAAGGGGAAACGCAGGATTTCGATCCCAAAGACATCTGCTCCAGTACTGGCTATAATAGCAGATCCAGGAGAGGCAGCAGCAAGTCTCTGCACAGTACTGGAATGGGCAAGATTCTGGGACTGACGTCTCTGCTGAGCAGACTCTACTGCGGATGGAGATAGATGGGAGACCGCAGCGGGACTGGTTCGAGACTCCCCTTGTGCAGCAGCAGGAACTCAAACCCTAACACACAAATCTCCAAGGCTGCCCAAACTTTGCATCAGCCAATTTTTCATTTTGTAATATATAAAATGTAAAAATGACAATTTTTTTGTGCCTAAAATATTAAGGAAATGTGTGATCTTTAACTTTCAGCCTTTTAGAGAACATTTAATCTTCAACTTGCTTAACTGTTTGCAATAACAGTCATTTTGACAAGGGGTGCCCAAACTTTTACATGCCACTGTACCTATTGTGTATCCCCTATTTCCTTATAGATTGTAAGCTTGCAAGCAGGGCACTCATGCCTCCTCCTGTAAAGTAAGTTTTTCCTGTCTGTACATGTCTCCACTTAATTGTAACGTGCTCTGGAATATGTTGGAGCTATATAAATACAATTATAAGATTAGAATGATCATCTGAGACACACTTTATTTACAAACATTTATTTATACATATATCTCAGTTTTTCTTGTAATATGTGAGAAAATAGTATATAAAAAAGAGGAGATTAATGGAAGATTTGCTGATTGTTTATATCTATGTTTAGTGTTCCTTAAAGACTAAAAGGGAATCTGTCACCTTCCGGGATGTTTTTAACCTATTAATATGGGCATACAAGTGATAGAATGGTAAAAACAGTCATACCTGTATCAAAAAAATAGGAAGAGGGAAATAGGAAAGTCAGCTCACCACAGCATGTTGCACTGTGTTAGTGGAAGTTCTCTGCACGGAGCCGCCCCAGTCTAGGGCGTCAGTAATCAGCAAAAAGAAATCATCACTGGAGCACACCTTCTTTTCTTTTTGCAGTCATACCTGTATGCCTCACTCATATCAGCAGCATTCTTGTGGAGAAACCTTTTATTCTATGACGGTAAAGAGTTCTTCCAGGTTCTGGGGTATGCAGTGTCTAGAAGAAAACTCAGCCTCCGGTATTCATTATCATTCAAGAAGAACCTGAAGACCCACCTGTTCCGACAAGCCTACAGCCTGCAATGATCCTCAGTCTACTGAACCATCGCACGACCAGCTCTACCCTCTCCTAGTGTATCCTCACCCATCCCTGTAGACTGTGAGCCCTCACGGGCAGGGTCCTCTCTCCTTCTGTACTTGTGTGTCCCTTGTCTCGCACATGTTTATTGTACTTGTCTATATTTCCCCTTTTCACGTGTAAAGCGCCATGGAATAAATGGCGCTATATGAATGTATAATAATAATAATAATTCCAGCCACCTCCCATCAGCGTCACTCTTTTCTGTGACATGTAGTAGAGGCCCTGGAATACTGCACCTGCGCCCTGCAAGGGGCGCGTCTCTGGGTCACATTGTCATTATGGGTGAGTCACACCAGTGATTTATGCAGTGCTATTTTCATCAGTTCTAATATTTGGGCTTGGGAATCCGGATCCCTCTCTTGGCAGTGCACTAGCACATAACACAGCCCATTTTCTGTCTAGATTTATCTTCACTGCATATTATATAGTTTTATATTACTGGGCATACTGGTTGTTACACTAATTGTACTATATGATCCTTTATATATATGCCTTCCACCCTCTTGACATGTGTGACTCGGATGAAGTTTACATCTTTTAACATCATGCATACCAGTTTCAAACCACTCGTTTATGCTTACATTTATGTGTAATATACAGCTTACTATATGTTTTTTGTACTAATAAACATTTATATAAGACTTTTTGGCGATTCTCTCCAGTGTTTTCCTCTGTTTCTATACAATTTATGGTGTGCCATTGGGCAGTTGCCCATATTGTCTAGTGCCTTTTTTGGACTATACAATTTTTTGCCATGCATACTTGAAGTTTTTGGTCGGAGATTATGTTTTCCCAGGTTCTGGTGTATGCAGTGTCTAGAAGAAAACTCAGCCTCCGGTATTCATTATCATTCAAGAAGAACCTGAAGACCCACCTGTTCCGACAAGCCTACAGCCTGCAATGATCCTCAGTCTACTGAACCATCGCACGACCAGCTCTACCCTCTCCTAGTGTATCCTCACCCATCCCTGTAGACTGTGAGCCCTCACGGGCAGGGTCCTCTCTCCTTCTGTACTTGTGTGTCCCTTGTCTCGCACATGTTTATTGTACTTGTCTATATTTCCCCTTTTCACGTGTAAAGCGCCATGGAATAAATGGCGCTATATGAATGTATAATAATAATAATAATTCCAGCCACCTCCCATCAGCGTCACTCTTTTCTGTGACATGTAGTAGAGGCCCTGGAATACTGCACCTGCGCCCTGCAATAGCGCGATTGCACATCAATTTTCCTCCCTCATATGGGCATTGGCTTCCTCTGCTCAGGTGTCACGGGTGTGTCGCGGCGGAGATCGTCGCGATTGCACACCCTGACTTCGCACAGCTGAGTTTCTGGTGCTGGGTGTTTTTCGGCACTGAGGGAGTTAATTCTTTCTCTCTCGGTGCTGGGCTGACCAGCCTCGCCTAGCTGCGATTGATGTTTTGTTAATTAGCTTCCTTCATATACCTGCTGGTCTGCTGGGGAAGTTGCCGGTGAAAGCATTCATTCAGACCAGCAGAGCGGATCGTTTCTGAGAAGACTTAAGCTAAGAGTGCCTGTTGTGGTTTTTCCTCTCCTCGCTTATTGTTTATCTCCTTAACCTTTTGTGTTCCTCAGTAGTGGAAGTGTTGTATGCAAGGCTGTGTTTTCTTTACCCCTTGTCTGTCTCATTTGTCTTAGACTGTGTGTAAGCTGTGACCTGCCCATTCCCTGTGGTGGTAATCAGGGTCCTTCTCAGGACTAGATTACAGTGGTCAGGGATCTACAGGAGACAGGGTTACGCTGGCGGCCTGGACCTCTGTATCATTAACAGTACCTCCAGCTAGAGGGACTAGTCAGGACCCCAGTCCAGGGTCAGCATAGACCCCGGTCCACCTCTATCCAGAGACAGCGTGACACGTACACAGTATTTACCCACAATACATAGGATATTATGTCAGGTAAGACATTGCTGGCAGATACTATGTATACATGTTGATTTTCTCTATTATATGAAATTTAGAATGATGTCACATTAGATATAGGTTGCTATCTTTGAATATATCTGTTATACGTCGTGATATCAGGTGCTGGCAATTCATTGGGAGTGGGCTATCGTGAGAGAACCTTATCACTGTGCACACTGGTGGTTACTGGAGCGGAAGTAGCAATTACTTGCCTGCACAGAATAAAGACGAAGCCAATGCTCATAGAAGGGAGGAAAAGTGATGCGCAATCATGCTGTTGCAGGGCACAGGTGCGAGATTCAGGAGCCACCACTAACCGTCACATGGCAGTGTGACACTGATGAGAGAGGGATGGTATGATAATGAGACGAGAGGCAGAGTTTTCTTCCAGGCACTGCATACCCAAGAACCTGGAAGAACTCATTACCATAACAGAATAAAAGAGGATTTCTCCACAAGAATACTGCTGCTATGAGGCATACAGGTAAGACTGTTTTTACCATTGTATCTCCTGTATGCCCATATTAAAAGGTTAAAAAAGGGGTAACAGATTCCCTTTAATAGGGTATTTCTACATTTTTTAAAATCATTTTCTTGCTGCTTGATGAAAAAGAGGATTAAACATTTCCAGTTAAGATTGTTTGAAAAAGCCATTAACTGTAGTTTCAAAAGTGCTGTAATGCAAAAGTAGCACAACTGATTCATTCCTTTTTATCCAAACTAAAAACATCATAATAAAAAAACAGCATGAGTTACATTAGGTAATGAACAGACAAATAGATGGTTGAGCATAAAACATCCCAGTGCTTTGAAACATTCTACAGTTATTGGATCAACAATTAAGGTGAAAGAAAATAAACTAAAAAATAAAAGGGGGAATAGATATTAGATTAACAGGAATGTTAAAATGAGTAAAAAGTTGATATACTGATAAAGAATTTGATTTTGATTTTAATTAGATATGGATAACTTTTAAAGTTAATCCAATTATCAGAATTTATGTAAATTCAGAATCACATATTATATATACAGTTGTGTAAAAAAGTATTTGCCCCAATTCTGATTTCCTATTCTTTTGCTTGTTTGCCACACTTAAATGTTTCAAATCACCAAACAAATTTAAATATAAGACAAAGATAACACAAGTAAACACAAAATGCAGTCTTTAAAGTAAGATCTTTATTATTAAGGGAAAAAGAAATCCAAACCTACAGGACTCTGTGTGAAAAAATGATTGCCCTCCCCTTAAAACATAAATTAAATGTGGTTTATCACATCTTTGGGAAGCTGTGTTCAAATTCCCTAGTCACAAGCAGGCCTGACTACTGCCACACCTGCTCTCTGTCAAAAAAATCACTTAAATAGGTCATGCCTGACAAAGTGATGCACACCAAAAGATCCTCAAAAGTTAGACATCATGCTGCGATCCAAAGAAATTCTGAAACAAATGAGAAACAAAGTAATTGAGATCTATCAGTCTTGAAAAAGTAATAAAGCCATTTATCAAGCTTTTGGACTCCAGCAAACCACAGTGATAGCCATTACCCACAAATGGTGAAAACGTGGAATAGTGTTGAACCTTTCCAGGAGTGGCTGAATGACCAAAATTACCCCCAAAGCGATGCAAGGATTCATCCAAGAGGTCACAAAAGACCCCACAAGAACATTCAAAGAACTGCAGGCCTTCCTTGCCTCAGTTATGGTCAGTGTTCATGACTCTACCATAAGAAAGAGACTTGGTAATAATGGCCTCCATGGTTCAGTTCCAAGACGAAAACCACTGCTGAGCAATAAGTGTATAAAGGCTTTTGTCAGTTTTGCCAGAAAACATCTTGATGATCCCCAAGACTTTTGGGAGAATACTCTGTGGACTGACAAAACTTTTGGAACGTGTATGTCCCATTACATCTGGGGTAGGAGTAACACAGAAAATTAACATCATATCAACAGTAAAATATGGTAGCGGTAGTGTGATGGTCTGGGACTGTTTTTCTGCTTCAGGACCTGTAATCATTGTTTGTGGTAACTAGAATCATGAATTCCGCCATCTGTTTGTGACCTCAAGCTGAAGCGCACTTGGGTTATGCAGCAGGACCATGATCCAAAACACACCAGAAAGTCCACCTCTCAATGACTTAACAAAAAACAAAACTGACCTTAATCTAATTGAGATGCTTTGGCATGACCTTAAAAAGGCAGGTCTTGCTTGTAAACCCTCCAATGTAGCTGAATTACAACAATTCTGCAAAGATGAGTGGGCCAAAATTTTCCTCAAGAGTGTTGTAAAAGACTCATTGCCATTTAACCCAAACGCTTGATTGCAGTTGATGCTGATAAGGGTGGTTCAACCAGCTATTAGGTAAGTTTGGATTTCTTTTTCCCTTAATAATAAATACCTTCATTTAAAAAACTGCATTTTCTGTTTACATGTGTTATCTTTGCCTAATATTTAAATTTGTTTGGTTATCTGAAACATATAAGTGTGACAAACAAGCAAAAAGAACAGGAAATCAGGGAGGGGCAAACACTTTTTCACAAAACTGTATATATGACAGTTAGAAGAATACAAAATTAAGTCCATCCATCCATTCAAAAGCCAAGAGGTGGACGTCTAGGCAAAATATTGGAGTCAACAAGTAGGCTTATCACTAGGTGTATAAGTTCTGGCGTGACACATATGGCAATCTAGGTGAATCGTATGCTTCATAATAGTGAGATCACAGACGTCCATGCAAGCATCGTGCGATGCACGTTACGCAAGTCTGGAATGGTGACCCGAAAAAATGTGAATAAGTCTCGACTTCAATATCGTCATAATAAGTGTCACCTTGAGTTTGCAAAAAAGCATCAAAACGGGACAGTAGAAGATTGGAAACGGGATTTGGAGCGACAAGACGAAAGTCAGTAGACAAGGCTCTAATGGGTACAAATGGGAAGAAACAGGTGAAAAAGGGGCCAATGGATTGCAAAAATTGAAGGAACTTTCAAAATTGGTGGAGGATGCCTGATGATATTGGGATGTTTCACAGTAAAAGGCATTAAATACTTGATGAGGATCGATGGTGGTCTCAATGCTGTGCTATATGTGAGAATCCTACAAGATGAGTTACTTCATACACTCAAGTACTATGGGAATGAAAAAGACGACAAAGTTTCCCAGCAGGACAACAACTCAAAGCAAACGTCGAGATTGGCAAAGAAATGGTTCAATGGCAATGAAGTAGAGGTTCTGGAATGGTCCCCACAGTCCCCAGACCTCACCCCAATCAAACATTTGTGGATAAAGTTGAAGAAAAAGCTGTATGCATATCAAAGTGAGTCGGCCAGTATGCACCAACTTTGTAAACATGTACAAGAGACCTAGGATCAGATTTCAATCTAGACATACTTGAATCTGATTGATAGCATGCCCAGAAGGATTCAGGCAGTGTTGAAAGCGAAAAATGAATTTATAATATACTAACAAAATAATAAAAATAAAAATTTGGGTTTTTAGGAGCACAACAGTAACAATGCAGTGACATGACAAGAATCTGCATAACTAATCATATGCTAAATAGTTGCAAGTCAGATTTATTTATAATATAGCCAAGATGATTGTCTATAAAATGATGGTAGTCTCAAGTTCAAAGCAGTAGTGCATAGTGAGATATGGAGCCTGAAAGTCGAAATTTCAAAACATTGTTACCTTTTTGATCGTCACTGTATATATACACAGTGTGCATGATTATTAAGCAATTATTCTGATTGTTAGGCAATGATTTATATTTTGGACAATTCATTTTATTATTGATCAACTACAGTTCTGTATGTCAATCTGAAAGGTTAATAAACCTGAAACCAGAATATTTAACAATGTAAAATTGAGGTTTTGCCTTCCTTAGGAGAATATTTACTGTATGTGTGCATTATTACTGATCAACAATTAGTGTACAAAATTATGATGCATCTAAATGAAAAACGTAAGTTTTCCCATCTCAACTGTTTATTTTCATCAGAAGCGTAGCTACCGGGAGAGGCAGAGAGTGTGGTCGCCACAAGCCCCAAGCACAGAGGGGTTCACCTGGAGCTACCACTATGTTAAACTGTATCGGCAGGTGTAGTGCGCCAATACAGTTAAGCTCTGCTGTAGACAGTCTCCATGCACTACCGCTCCACTTTTTGTAGACCGCATGTGGATGTAAGCCTGTGGTAAGCAGAAAAGCAGAGGAGTAACTAAGGGAGACAAACAGAGGAGACCGAAGGGCAAGGCGGTATGATAAAGTAATCATGCTGGGACTCTGTGTACCCCGGCAAGATAACATCACTGAGTTGGTCCACCCACACCTTGGTCCTGTCCCGCCGTCAGACTCCTCAGAATCCTTGGTTAGGTAGTATAGAATTTTTTATTTTATTTTAATAGTGCTCAATGGGGGACTGTTGGGGGCCACCCATACATTGAGAGTTAACTACTTGATCCATCCATACAGTGTGTGGGGACTACTGGGGACCATCCATACAGTGTTTGGGGGAATACTTGGGGCCATCACACAGTGTGGGGGGACTACTGGGGGCCATAAGTCAGTGTGGGAGGAAACTGTGGGCCTTCATACAGTGTGGGCCAACTATTAGGGCCATCCATACAGTGTGGAGGGAATACTGATGGCCAACCATACAGTGTTGGAGATACTGGGGGCCATCCATACAGTACTGAAGGATTGCTGTGGGCATGAATACAGTGTTGGGGGACTACTGGGAGCCATCTTCCAGTGTGGGGGAATATCGAGGCCATCTTACAGTGTAGGAGACTATTGGAAGCCATCATACAACGCAGGGGGCTACTGGGGGCCATAATAAAGTGTAGGGGGCTAATAAGGGCCATCATACAGTGGGTGCAGACTGGAGGCCATCATACAGCGGGGGCTATTGAGAGCTGTCACAGTGGGGGGTTACTGGGGGTTGTCATAGAGTGACAGGGGGCTACCATGGGGCTGTGTATAGTGAGCTATGGGCCCAGCATGCTGTGTTTGTCGGAGCTGTGGTGGGGCATTATCCTGTGTGGAGCGGAATTACATATGGGAGGACTTGGGTCATTATTAAATGTTAAGTGGGGCACTTAAGAAGAATACTTGTTAGAGGAGCAGTCTGTATTGTGACTGTCAAATGGGCACACTGTCGGCATTATTACTTTCTAGGGGAAAAATGTGGGCACTGTTTTCTAACACATTTGCACAGGTCATTAATATATTCTATGGTGTAATTTTACTATATAAAGGGAACAAAGGTAGGCATTTTACTTTGTAAGAGGCACAGTGGTGAACATTATTATGTGGGGTACTAAGAGGATCAGTAATAGGGACATATACGGCAGCAGTGTTGTGATGACAGCAGGATAAGGCATTTGTGCATATTGGGAATAGATGGGGACAGCGCTGGAAATGTGAGAAGTCAAATAAATCTTCATTGTAATCTCTGCAGACGAGTCATGGCTGAAAGAATTCGTCATGTCGGTCTGAGCCAGGTGGAAATATGGGAAAAGTGAACAAGTCCATCAGAAAGAACGCCACCTGTAAGTCACCATCAATAACCCCATTGTAATATCTTATGTGTTGTGCACCACTGATATTTATTAGGCTGTGCCACTGTATTTGTACACACGGTTATCTGGTTTGGGGCCCACTCAGATGTTTCACACTTGCTCCCTTAGCAGAAACCCTACCTATGCCTCTGATTTTCATCTGTTAACGTGAGAACTCAAAATATACAAAATTAAGTTTCATAAAACATTTCAATACAAAATATCAGTGATCAATATAGACCCCCTTTTTTCAATAACTGTCATATGCCTTCCATCCATGGAGTCTGTCAGTTTCTTAATATGTTGGCAATAATTTTTTTTGGCAGCACCAGCCACAGCCTACCAGACACTGTGCATGAGCAGAGAGGTGTACTCTTTTCCTTCAGCGTAAATATCCCATTTACAAAGAGCCCACAAGTTCTCAATAGAGTTTTTGCTCAGGTGAGGAAGGGGCCATGTCATTATTCTTTCATCTTTAAGGCCTTTACTGGCTAGCCAAGCAGTGAAGACTTCAATGGATTCGACAGAGCATTATCCTGCATAAAAATCATAGTTTTCTTGAAAGATGCATACTTTTTCCTGCACCACTGCTTGAAGAAAGTGTCTTCTAAAAATTGACAGTAGGTTTGGGAGTTGATTTTTGAGTCAATCTTCAACCTGAAAGGGTCCAACTACTTCACCTTTAATAACACCAGCTCATAGCAGTACCCCACCTCCACCTTGCTGGTGTTTGAGTCGAAGTGGAGGTTTGTACCCATTATTGATCCAGCTACGGGCCCATCCATCTGGTCCATCAAGAGTCACATATCATGAGTCCATAAAACCTTTGAGAAATCTTCAGATATTTCTTGGCCAAGTCTTGATGTTTCAACTTCTGTGCCTTGTTCATTGGTGGTTGGGTTTCAATCTGCCATTCCTTTTCATATCTCTGAGTACTTATTACCTTGTTCTTCTGGGCCTCCAGGGAGGTTGCTGTTCTGGAATATGACAGCAATGGCACATACTGGCTTCCTGGTTGTTTCACGTTTGATTCTTCTCAAATATTAATGTGTATCTTTTTTTCTCAACACGGTTTTGTAACCCGGTTGATTATTTGCAGCAATACTTTTGATGGTTTTGTGGTCACGCACCTAAATCTTAGCATTTACAAGAGTGCTACTGTGGCACCCCAGGAGTTCGGTTGCCACAAAGACCTTGCCTCCCTCCAGGGGGGGAGTGATATCATGCCTGAAAGCAAGTAAGGATCCCTTTAACAGGTAACACACAGCATACAACACCTTTCCTACTCCAGACCAGAAGGGGGAGCTCTAACACCTGATTTCAGGGGAGCTCCTCTGGAACATTCTACATTCTGGTTGGGGGAGGAGTTAGTTAGTGCTGAGCAAGGGTTGAAGAAGGACGCGTGGGAGACAAGCTGGGGGATTGGAGTTAAAGTTGAGCTCACCCCTAGTCCTGAGCACCAGAAACCGGACCCCGGAGTCTGAGGCTGAGTGGGTAAGCTAAAGCCCCAGCAGCAAAATCCAGAGGGCAGAAGAGAGCAGGTCCTCTGTCCCAACTAATACTCGACTACAGAGCAGCACGTGTGAGCCGGAGACTCCAGAGGGGAGCGATCCCTGAATTAGGCTACAGCTGTCTGTCATGAGAGTGTAGTTCTACTTAAGTCACAGAGAGACAGTGGAATTTAAACAGAGTTTAGAACAGCAAGTACCTCAGAGAATAGCGCTAGAAAGGTAGAAAGGAGGCTTCACATCTCATCTGAAATAAGGAGATTCCTAATTGCTTTCAGGCTGACCGACTCCAACACCATCTGTACTCAGTACCCTGGATGCTCTGCCTGCAGAACTGTGAGTAAAGCTTTGGAAACTGCATCTGACTGTGTTCTCTCAAGTTCTTCCTGCAACACCCACTCAACACTGCTACATCCCTTGCTAAATATTACATCCTTACCCTCTACCTTACATTACATCTGCCTGGGACTTAGCTCCACTTGTGGGGAGCTTTACCAACTCTGCTGCATCACCATCAGTCCCAGAGAATCTGCACTGCAGCGCTGGTCACCTCTGACCAGAAACCACAGGTGGCGTCACGAACACCTTATTACAAACTTTATTATCCCTTGTAAATATACCCCTTTTATTGGATGCCCAGGGCCACGGACCAGGTCACTGCTGCTGTGACACTTCCCCTTTAAGAAGCAGTCTGGTACCGAGTACCCCACTTCCCTGGCGGGCGATCCAACTTGGTGTCACGAACAGGGTACGTAGCCCGGTATCACCGGGTCCTGAGTGCCAGAGAAACTATTTATTGTGCCAGAGACTTTGCTTAAAAGTTTAGTACAACTGCCACCATACTTGCACCATGAGCCGCGCAGGGAGAAGAAGGGGCGTGCCGTCGTGGGTGGAGCCAGGGAGAGCACGCGAAAAAGAGAAATGCTGCACGCGGGGACAGCAGCTGGCAGAGCACAGGAGTCACGGCGTGCATCGCTCACCCCGCCGGCAGAACAACAGCCTTGTAAGCCAGTGGAAACACAGAGCTTGGCTAAGATTAACTGGGGAGGGAAGAGAATGTCTACTGCAGGAGGAGATTTAGCTGACGCTGCCACAGCCCCATAGAACAGCAGAATTCAGAGTCCGGCGCAGCCACAGCCCCCAGAGCGCAGCAAGATCTGGCGACTGCCGCTGCAGTCCCTATAATGCCGCTATCAATGCCATATATACCAGGAGCTGCCTGGATACTCAGGGGAGCCGTATACCCTGAGCGATTTCAGGGAGAGACTGTGCAGTTTATTTGACATATACCCCCGGTCTGAAAACCAAAAGTAAGCATTCTCATTGGACAGTTAACTAGTGCAGCTCAAAGAGAAGTAAAGTCCTGGCAAGACACTGATAAAGAAACTGTTAAGCGAATTCTAGCTAAGCTAAAGAGTACCTTTGACACCCGCACTGCAGCAGAAATAAAAATGAGGTTCTTTGGGTGCAAACAAAGGGTGCAGGACAGTATACGGGACTATGCTCTTAACCTTCAGGAGGCACTGCGGGCCATAAAGCAGATTGACCCAGATAGCGTGCAGGATGGAGACAGATTGTTAAAGGAGCAGTTTGTTGTGAGACTCCTGTCCAGCACCCACAGGTCACAGCTGCGCATCATGGCCCCACAAAGCCCTGACCTGAGCTTTGCAGACTTTAAAGACAGGGCTATCCGGGCGTTACACTAACCAATTGCCAGCTGTTCAGCGCCCTCTAGTCGCCCAGCAATTACATACCACCAGGAGGCAGCATCCTTCCCTCAGGCCCCCGCTGAGGCTGACGCACAGACCCTGGATTATGATCCATCTGCAGAGCTGCGTCTGCAGGTTCTGTAGCTGACCAAAAGTGTGGCTGCACTAGCCAAAACCGTTCCGTCCTTGCAAGTGCCCCAAAAGGAGAGGATAGAGTTGGCCTCCAGTACAGATGACGTCCCATGGCGATGGAAGAAGAGGATCCCACCAATCAGAGGGAGAGACAATGATCGCTATGACCAGGACGGACTACCCATTTGCCGCCGCTGCAGTAAAGCAGGGCACATCGCAAGATTCTGTTATTTAAACGAGCAACCCCTGGGGCAGTGGGCCAAACCCCAGGAGTAGGATTATCTGGCCCACAGAACTGGCGAGCCAAGTACGTCGGAGGACGACCGATCCTCCCAGTTGTGATTGACGGCATCCCAATAAACGCTTTGCTGGACACCGGTTCTCAGGTGACGACCATGCCATATATTCTTTACAAACGGTACTGGGCTGACTGTGATCTTACTCGCGGTCCAGATGATGAGCTGACAGTAGTCGCCAGCAATGGTCAGCCTTTGCCACAGAAGGGGTAAAAGGAGGTGACCCTTAAAGTGGGGCGAGTAGAATTAAAAGCTCAAGGTATGATAATTGTAGACATTGATCGATGAGAATGTCACCCAATAATGACCTTAGGTACTAATGTAATAGAAAATTGTCTTGCCGAGGTTATTGTTCTGTTGCAACAGGTAGCCGAAACTGCTGGTTCCAGTGAACAACGGGTCCTGCAAAAGGAGATCAAGGCCCTGATGCAAAGACAGCAGGTAGAGCTACCTGGCGGAGAAGTTGGCAGCGTCAGAGTGAGTGATTCATTCCCCATTGCAATACCCCAAGGATTGAAATGTTAATTTGGTATCGGGCAGCCATAGGCCTCAGGGAAAGAGATTACCAAGCCCTGGTAGAACCAGTGTACTCTGATATTAGGCCCACTATCCTGACAGCCAGAGGGGTAGTCGATGTCCGCAAGGGGAGGGTGCCAGTACGCATCTTAAATTGTTGGGAGGAGGAGGCCAAACTACCTCGGTATGCCACCGTTGATAAGCTGTTCACTGTCAATACCAATGCAATTCAGACAGCAGAACCCTTGGTCTCGTCCGACCAGGCGGAGGACAATGGCTCTGCAAAACAGTTGGAGGATTATTGTCAGCAGCTGCATGAAGGCACCGACTCCACCCTTCCACACGAAAAGAATGGGGTTTACCGAGTTGTTCAAGAGTTTGAACGGGTATTCAGCAAAAACCCTTTAGACTTTGGGCAGGTAAAAGGGGTCCAACATCATATCCCCACTGGAAATCATTCGCCCATTAAAGAAAGGTACCGCCTGTACCCCCAAATCACTACCAATGTGCCAAGAGTATGTTATGAGAGACGAAGGTGGCTGGGGTGATTAGAAACAGTTGTAGCCCCTGGGCAGCTCTGTTAGTCCTCGTTAGAAACTTAACAAGCATTACCTACAAAGACGCCTATCCGTTACCTAGGATAGAGGAATCACTAGCTGCACTGAGAACAGCTAACTATTTCTCTACCTTAGATCTCACTAGTGGGTATTGGCAGGTTCCCGTGGCAGAGGCAGACAAAGAGAAGACTGCCTTTGCAACACCAATGGGCCTCTCAGAATTCAACTGCATGCCGTTCAGGCTTTGCAGCACGCCAGGAATATTCCAGAGATTGATGGAGTGCTGCCTCAGACACAAGAACTTCGAGACAGTTCTGTTGTACCTAGATGATGTCATTGTCTTCTCCAAGACCTATGAGGAACATTTGGAGCACCTGGCTGAGGTGTTCGAAGCCCTGTCCGAATTTGGCCTAAAGGTGAAGCCGTCCAATGCCACTTCCTGAAACCTATGGTGCAGTAGCTAGGCCACATAGTGAGCGCGGAAGGCGAGGCGCCAGACCCTGACAAAGTCACTGTTCTCAGGGACTGGCAGAGGCCCAGCAACATCCATGAAATACGCCAGTTCCTCGGGTTGGGAGGCTACTACCGAAGGTTCATCAAGGGCTTCACTGAAATAGCTGCACCCCAGCAAAACCTTCATGTGGGCCAGCCCAAGAAGGCCAGGAAGAAGAATTCTACATTTGATTGGAATGATGAATTGGAAAGATCATTCACTCAGTTGAAGTTGGCTCTTCCGGGGGATGAAGTTCTGGCCTACCCAGACTATAACCAACCATTCATCCTCTATACTGATGCCAGCAATGTTGGACTGGGAGCAGTGCTGTCGCAGGTACAGAAAGGCAAAGAAAGAGTGATCTCCTACGCCAGCAGGAAATTTCGTCCCACTCAAAGGAACCCTGACAACTACAGCTCCTTCAAGCTGGAGTTCCTCGCCATCGTCTGGGCTGTGACCAAGTGGTTCATACACTACCTAGCTGTGGTAAAGTTTACCATCTTCACGGACAACAATCCGCTGACTCACTTGGAAACCGCAAAGCTAGGTGCGCTGGAGCAGTGAAGGATGGCCCGGCTGTCCAACTACGAGTTCATCATCAAGTACCGAGCGGGACATAAGAATGCCAATGCTGATGCGCTGTCCAGAATGCCCAACTTACCAGATGTGGGAGAAGATCTGGATGCATTCGAAGAAATTGAGTTACCAGCCTTCCATCGTCCAATTGCGACCCAACGCGCTCAAAGGGTGAAAAACAAGCACTACATCACAAAAGAGGCCACATTAAATCCACGGCCTCACCATGAGTGGGCAGAGACGCAGGATAGCGACTCAGCGGTCTGCCTGGTAAAGGAGATACTGACGCAAGCTGATTCGCGCCCCGGTCCAAATGCTCCACAAGAGACCCAACTGTTCATCTACGAGGGAAAGCTGTGTTGTAGGAGTGTCAACGCCCGAACTCACGAACTGGTCTGGCAGGTTGTAGTCCCGAGGCAAGATGCGTCAATGGTCCTGGATGCGTACCACAATGGAGCAGAACACTTCGGATGGAAGAAGTTGGAAGTCCTACTTCGCGAGAGATTCTACTGGGTTCGTATGAGGAAGGCCATTGAAGATTGGTGCTGAGAGTGTGGACCATGCAACTTACGCAGAAAGGATTGTAACAGTCAGCTAGCCCTGTTGCAGCTAATAATCACCAAACAGCCACTTGAATTGGTAGCCTTGGACCACGTGAAGCTATCTCCAAGCCATTCAGGCTATGTCTACGCCCTCAACATCATTGACCACTACTCAAAGTTCCTGGTAGTCGTGCCTGTCAAGGACCAAATGGCAAAGACAGCGGCCAAGGCATTTCATCAACACTTATGTCGATCACACAGTTACCCTGAATGAGTGCTTACCGACCAAGGCCCAGCCTTTGAAGCAGAAGTGTTCCTGGAGTTCTGTAACATGTACGGCTGCAAGAAAATCAGGACAATGCCATACCATCCACAGACAAATGGCATGTGTGAGAAAATGAACCAAGTGGTAATTGACCTCTTGAAGACCTTACCCCTGGAAGAGAGACACTTGTGGCCAGAAAAGTTGCCAGATCTAGTGGATCTCTACAACCACATTCCGGTGAATTCCACCAACTGCACACCGGCCTACCTAATGAGAGCAAGACCTGGAAAATTGCCCATCGACTTGAAGATGGGAGTCCTGACACCTGAGGTAACATCACCAGATGCAGACTGGGATACAGAGCGCAAAATGCAAGAATGCGTGGAGAAGACTTTGTCTCAAGCAAGACAGAAGCAAGAAAGGAACTACAATCAGCACGCGCCTACAGTTCCCTTGTCGCCTGGAGAACAGGTACTCAAAAGATAAAGGCGACTCCACAAACTTGATGATCAGTGAGAAGCAGAACCATATACCATCATGCCTTCAGACTTTGATAACACTAAGGTGTGCCTCATCAGATGGAGGAGAAAACTCCACAGCAGTGTCAAGTGATCATCTGAAACCATGCCCTGACCAACTAAAGGAAAGGATTAAAGACAAAGACATTCCTCAGTCAGTGGAAAAAGAGGAAGAGAAGATCCGCACTGTACTTGGTGAGTTCCCTTCAAATTGGACAAGAGTAAATCAAGCCATAGTCGTGCCCGTCTTAACTTTTCCACAACTAGTAGTGCCAGAAAGAGAAGTGACTCAAGATCAGCCTGAAGATCCGCAAGCTCAAGTGACAGAAGCCACACCAGCAGTGGAACGCAAAAGTCCACCTCCTGCCACCGGTGAATCTGTCATGCCCACAGTGAGTAGGGGTAGTTGTAGAAAATCAGGTATACCTGTACTATGTAGAGTCACCAGTAGTGTAACCACTAGAGAGCGCACTACACCAGTGGTAGTTAGCACAGTGAATCCAATAAGGTCACCACCAACACCAGTGCTACGTAGGTCTATCCGTACTACCAAAGGTCTACTCCCAATGAGGTTTCGTATATAAGTAGACTGTATACATGGGAAATGTAAATAAGTTAATACTGTTTATACTAACCATTAAGCATATGTGCCTACAGAGACTACTGTATGACCTTTTGAGCATTCTTATTTCTTTGATTACATGGACGATTGGGTCAATGAACTCGTAGTGACCAGGACAATACTTGTAAATAGTTAGCACTAATGACTACAGAACAAAAACCGTCTGGCGTGGCCGAAGATGTGGTCCAAAAGGGAGACCAGCCATGCCTTGTAGCTCGCCCAAGGCCTATGTTGAGGGTTTGAGACAGGTCCCTCATATTGTACTTTGTTAAGATGAAAAGGACACCCCATTTCAAGACTTCGACAAATTCATATATTTGTTGTTAAAATTCTGTAAATAGTTATAATATGTTTTCTTTTATGTTTCCTCTGTCCAGGAGTACTGAATTGTACTAGGGGGGGAATGTGGCACCCCAGGAGTTCGGTTGCCACAGTGACCTTGCCTCCCTCCAAGGGGGAGTGATCTCATGCCTGAAAGCAAGGAAGGATCCCTTTAACAGGTAACACACAGCATACAACACCTTTCCTAATCCAGACCAGAAGGGGGAGCTCTAACACCTGATTTCAGGGGAGCTCCTCTGGAACATTCTGGTTAGGGGAGGAGTTAGTTAGTGCTGAGCAAGGGTTGAAGATGGACGTGTGGGAGACAAGCTGGGGGATTGGAGCTAAAGTTGAGCTCACCCCTAGTCCTGAGCGCCAGAAACCGGACCCCGGAGTCTGAGGCTGAGTAGGTAAACTAAAGCTCCAGCGGCAGAATCCAGAGGGCAGAAGACAGCAGGTCCTCTGTCCCAACT
>VIAB01031966.1:20688-31360 GCA_009801035.1 Oophaga pumilio | reverse complement strand
GCAGCCTTCAGCTTGTCTGCATTGTGGGGTCTGGTGTCTCTCATGTATGTCTTGACAATACCACATAGATTCAGTGATACTGTTGTTTCTTAAACCAGGAATTGGTGCTTTTGGCAGTGTGGACTGGTGCCACATACTGTTGGAGAATTAAATTTCCATCTCCAAAAAGGTTGGCGGCAGAGGAAAGCACGAAGTGCTCTAAAATTTCCTGGTAGACGGATGCGCTGACTTTGGTCTTGATAAAACACACAAGACCTCAAGCAGCTTGGGTTGTCTGCCTCTCCACTCTCCCTCCAGACTCTGGGACCTTAATTTCCAAGGTCTAGTGTGAAGTGTCCACAATCAATGATGGTTTCGGGAGCCATGTTATCTGCTGGTGTAGGTCCACTGTGTTTTATCAAGACCAACGTCAGCGCAGCCGTATACCAGGAAATTTTAGAGCACTTCATGCGTCCTTCTGCCGACAAGCTTTTTGGAGATGGAAATTTCATTCTCCAGCAGGACTTGAGGACTTGGCACCTGTCCACACTGCCAAAAGTACCAATAACTGGTTTACAAGCAACAGTATCACTGTGCTTGATTGACCAGCAAACTCGTCTGACCTTAACCCTATGGGGTATTGTCAAGAGAAAGATGAGACACCAAAACCAACAATGCAGACGAGCTGAAGGCTGCTATCAAAGCAACCTGGGCTTCCATAACAACTCAGCAGTGCCTCCATGTCACGCCGCATTGATGCACTAATTGATGCAAAAGGAGCTCCGACTAAGTATTGAGTGCATTTACTGCATTTCGAATTTTAAAATCATTTTTTCAAGCTGGTGTTATAAAGTATTCTAATTTACTGAGATAATGACTTTTGGGTTTTCATTGGCTGTAAGCCATAATCATCAACATTATCAGAAATAAACACTTGAAATAGATCACTCTGTAATGACTATATCTAATGAGTTTCACTTTTTGTATTGAAGAACTGAAATAAAATAACTTTTTGGTGATATTCTAATTTTGTGAGGTGCACCTGTATGTATAATCTATCATACATAAACACATATGGTTTATATACATACACACAGAGATACAGATTTTGTGTTCACATATACATCTCTATGTTGTGTATGTAAACGTGTTTGATATAAAATATTTTTATACCTTATATACTTGAGTATAAGCTAAGTTTTTCACTGCAATGAATATTCATTTCTCTGTAATAACGCACAGTGACAGCCGCAGCAGCTGGCTTCCTGCAGCTGCCGGCCAGTCACGGGTGCCACTACTTAAGAAAAATGAATATTCACTTCTCTCCACTCCCACTGTGGAGAGAGGTGAATATTCATTTCTCTTAAGTAGCGGCACACGTGACCACCCGGCGGCTGACACTGTGCGCTCTACTTAATACTCACTGCCCTCTATGCGCATACTTCCGGTGTGGGGAGCTATGAGTATTCCGGCAGCTGTGCTCTGCTTGTGAGCAGCGCATGACGTCCCTGCCATGCGCTGATTACAAGCAAAAAGCAGCTGCCGGCACCTGAACAAGAGGCTGCGAGGGAGTGCAGGAAGTTAAGTGTAATGGTTTATTTTTTTTATGTTTTTTGATGGGTGCCAATCATACCAGGATAAGGATGGGGTCATGCATACACAGATAGGGTTGGAGCCATTCATACAAGGATAGGGATGGGGTCATGAATACAAGGATGGGGATGAAGATCCTTGTATTGTTGACTGTACTGTGCAGGACATCTGGGGTCATAGCCTGAATTTCTCGCTGTATGTTCTCTTGGAGTTCCTGTAATGTTCGTGGCTAGTTACTGTACGCCCGAACCTTCAAATAGCCCTAAAAGAAAAAATCCGACCACAGAGTTTTCTTTTCTCTTGATCGGTTCCTTTCAATTCCTGAATTACAGTGAATCTGTACGGGTGCATACGACCTTTCTTGACCGCTCTTTGACATGTGGAATACAACATGTCTCCTAGGAATGCCTGTGAGACAATTTAAGTGGAGATACCACCAGAAGTCGCTGTTTCAAATTTTGAATGGTTTCCTCAGACATTTTCGGACATCCTCCATCATGCCTATCTATTGGACGGCAGATTTCGACCTCCAACCTTCTTTAGAAACTCTCTTTGTAACCTCTATAAGGACTCTGTTTTTAAATACGTTTTCACAATGAAAACCCGCTCCTCCAAACGGTATCTGTACATTAACAAATGAAGGAGTTCGACAGGAGTGAAATGCAAGCACCACACAAACTACCAACGCGCAGGAAGGCGTGCAGCAAGTCTAACTCATGGTGGAGACAACCGGTGGGGTGACAAGTCGGCGAGACCACTCGGCGCAAGGATGTTTCTCATCGCTGAGGTTCATTGCACTCTCACTTCTCATGAACCATAGTATGTACAGTCTAAATATCAGCAGTAGACCATCTTTTAGACGTTACAGCAATTTTTCCTGGTAAATTGGTGCTTGAATCACCCTGTATATACACTGTTGCTGTAAAATTATTTTGTGTGAAATTCTAATATTTTCCACCACAGCCATGTCCTCTTCATTCTCAAAGGCACCATCATTTCTTGGGCTCTCTTTTCATCGGTGTGTTTAGTTTTCAGTTTTATGTTCCATCATAGAAGCAGAACATAAAAGGATATCAGTGCCAAATCTGTTTCATGTTGGACACCAGCCACACCTGTTGGGTCCCATTAACTAGAATGGGGTATTTTGGATGTTTTTTTTTCCTCTGTCAGAATGGTGCAGCATGCGAGTCCCCCAAAACAAGTGAAATTATGTAATCCAGTGTAAATTATGGACTGGGTCAGTCCTAACGTCATGGTCCCTATTTATGGAGCAATCCTATAAATCATTTATAATATGGATCCAGATTTTAAAATATGCCAGATACAAAAAGTTTTATGTTCCTAAGACTGGTCCGGGTCCAGGATGTGCTCCCTCACATGATCAGTAACTTAGGACTGGTGCATGCTTTGTCCAAAAGTCTTCACATATAGAACACATATGGACTGATATATGAACACACATGATATGGACTGATGGCCTGTCTTGATGTCAATTTCAAAATGAAGATGCCTCCTGGTCCAGTACATAATATAATGTCTGGTATCTCAAAGATGTCACTACATTTTTCCATTTTTTTTTATCTTTATACCGTTGAAACAGTGGTCCCAGTCAGCCAAGAAACGCCTGCTAAGACCACTTTTGCTCCACTCCAAAGACGGAAGAGAATTTGTACTTTGCCTAACCTTGTTGAACCAAGGGTGTCAAATTCTGCTTCTGCTGTTCCACCTTCCAAACCTCCTCTAGTGCAGATGCCTTCAACACCACCCGCTATCCCTGCCCCATGTAAGCATGAAGGGTCCTCGGCAGAGAAGGGCAAGGTGTTGATCTCTCAAAAATCTCAGGGGCTTCTGTCTCTCCCTCAAGGACAGGGACGCCTGTCCCTCAAGTTCCCCAGTTTTCTCCATATAAGAAATCTACCCTTAAACATGAGGATGTTAGTCCTGCTAAACGTGGAGAGCGCTCTGAAGGAGGATCCAAAACAAGGCATAAGGGATTAACCCCCACATGACCAGTCCAGAGAGAAGACAGCAAAAAACAAACTCTGGACTGGATCATGACACACACTAGTAGTGGCAGCAGACAGCTGAGAACGAAGCACATATGTGCCAGTGCCGAGCAGCCAGTGCTGGGGGAGTCGTAGCCTCATCAATTGGGAAAATCACTGTTTCCCTTATATAACTGGTTCCTCTGAAAAGTATGAGGCATGTCCAATCTGTCAGCCAAACATGACACAACAATGCCAATTGTCCAAGAGCTACTCGCACTTCAATTTGTCCTTTTCAGTTGGATGCCAGGCAAATTATACATTTCCTTCCCTCCCCACCTCCTAATCTCAGTTTCAGGGGGCTGCATATTGGCTCTTCTGAGGATGCACTAGTTCAATCCTTTATGGATTATCATTTAAAGGCGTCTAAGCTTCCTACACAGAAAATGTTATATTTAAGGCCATGGTACACACTAGCTGTATCCGTAGACTTCAGTAGCTGGACCTATGCTCCCCCATCCAAAGAAAACAAAAAAAGTTTTTTTAGGATTTGTTGATATACTTTTAAATCTGTATTTAAAGGCATAGAGGCATAGTTTACATTTCTTTTCCCTTCCCGCAAATCAGCAGCTGTGCACTTATCAGCATTGACTGCCAGCTGTAATATAAAGCTTGCTGCAGCAGCCAGGATCTGAGAGCAGGTTTGGACTGGCCCACTGGAGAACATAAGAATCCTTCCGTGGGCCCCTGTGCAATAATGGGTGTGATGAACGGCACGGGGAATACGGTTTATGATCCCACCGCTGCCACCAATATGTGAGGAACGGGCACGGGGGATACGGTTTATGATCCCACAGCTGCCGCCAATGTGTCACAAACGACACGGGGGATACGGTTTATGATCCCGCCGCTGCCACCAACATGTGACGAACTGGGGGTGTTTGGTTGCCCCAGTTACTTTTTCAGGGGGATTTATGATTCCAGTTTTGGTACTTACAGCTCTCTGGCGTCCCCCTTACCCTCAGGTCAGTCAGGTAACTGCACCTAGGATAAGTGTTCGCCAGATGGGCACCTGGATGTGTACTGGCTATTAGGCACTCTGCAGTGAGGGCGATAACCTATTCGCGACCCAGGCGGGATATACACTTATCAAACCCAGTCCGTCACTGCCAGAGTCTCCCAGATACCCCAGAACGCACTTTGCCACCACCAGTTCCTAATTCTATGAAAATTGGGTCAGGAGCCAACCCCAATCAGTAGCATTGGCTTAATTTAGCATGGAGGTCGTAAAGATACGTTTATAGAGCAAGGAGAAACGAAGCTAGTAATTTTATATTTTACTCCAAAAAGTAGGCAGTGCTTACAAAAGTATACAAGATATTATAAAGGGAGACAAATTACAATATGTACAGAACAATTATGAAATAAAAAGGATGAAAGATGAAAGAGCACTTACAGTATCTCAGAGACAATGGTTAGCCATGTGGTGTAGGTGGGGGGAAGGGTTCCCAAGGTCCAGGGTTCAGTCCACAGCAGGGATGGTATATGCTGTCCTCCTCCAAGCACTGAACTGCCTGCAAAATGGCTGTCCTTGTTTTATATTTGGTCCCTAAACTGAGAAACTTCCCCTGGACTGACCCCACTGGGGGGTTGGGGAACTCCCCTTTCTGAACAGTTATGAAAAACTCTATTACCCATATCTCTTAGGGGGAACATCATAGAAGAAAGACAAAATTATCATTATGCTCAGCAGGACATGGGGCTACATGACCTGCTTATGGTGAAATCCATTCCTCTGATTCTGCTGGTTCTGGATCCTAGAGATTTCACTGGGTTATAGATCTTTCGGTGAACATGCTAAATATGTAAGTTTCATACCTATAACACCAACTGGGGTCAAGATATACCTTAATATTAAGTTTCTACATGAACAATAGAGCACATGTTCTCCCCCAACTGCCTTCAGCCAGCTTGGGGCCATAAACTACTCAGGGGGGGTGCTAGAGAACTAGTATCACGTTACACAGAGTGAGTATTGAGAAGGAGCTGGAAGGGGGGTCAAAAAGCCCACAGCGTGTGTCTGCGAAGAATGTCAGTGCAGCCCTGGATCATTCAAGAAATGTGTGATGATAAAGAAAACAGTACATCATATGTATATTATCGTGACACCTCTCCCTTTTGGACTGTGCTACGGAGGCAGGACCTCTCTGTACTCCTTGATGCCCACCTCAGCAGGTTCGCCCCGTCGGCATTGCCATGCTCACTGCCCTTTTAGTGTTTCACGGTAAAGTCGTACTGTTGGAGGGCAAGGCTCCAGTGTAGCAACCTTCCGTTAGTACCAGACACGGATTGCAGCAAGCTCAGGGGGTTGTGGTTGGTCACCACAGTGAAGGTGCGACCATACAGGTAGGTCTGTAAACATTGCAGGGCCCAGATCAAGGCCAGGCACTCCTTCTCTATGATGGAATAGGCCACTTCCCTCGGCAGAAGCTTCCGGCTCAGGTACAACACGGGGTGCTCTTGGTTCCCCGATTTGACCTGGCTGAGTAGAGCACCGAGGCCAAAGTAGCTGGCGTCGGTCTGTACCAGGAACGGCCAACTGCTGTCGACTGCTTTTAACATGGGAGAGTTGTTCAGGGCTGTTTTCAAAGCCTGAAAGGCCACCTCACAGCCGTCTGTCCAGTCGACTGTTTGGGGTAGCTTCTTCCTGTTGAGGTCCGTCAAGGGCTTTGCAAGGCTGCTATAATTCTGAACAAAGCGCCTATAGTACCCTGCAGTGCCCAGGAAGGACATCACCTGTTTCTTGGTCCTTGGGGTGGGCCAGGATGTGATAGCGTCCACTTTCCCAGGTTCCGGCCTCATAGAACTCCCGCCTACCCCTTGCCCCAGGTAGTGGACCTCGCTCATGCCCATCTGGCACTTTCTCGGCTTGATGGTCAGGCCTGCTTGGTGAATACGCTTGAGCACCTCCTGGAGATGCTGAAGGTGTTCCTCACAGGAGGGACTGAAGACGGCACTGTCATCCATGTACACCACTGCGTACTTCTCCAGTCCCTGAAGCAGGTGATTGACCATCCGCTGGAACCTGGCAGGGGCATTCTTCATGCCGAATGGCATGACCGTGGACTCATACAGTCTGAAGGGGGTGATAAAGGCGGACTTCTCCTGCGCCTCGGGACTCGGGAATCTGCCAATATCCCCAACTCAAATCCATGATGGATAGGTATTTCGCGTTCTCTAACTGCTAAAGCAGCTCCTCGATGCGCGGCATTGGGTGCTCATCAGAGGCAGTGATGGCATTGAGCCCCCGGTAGTCCACGCAGAACCACATGGTCCGATTCTTCTTTGACACCAGGACTACAGGTAAGGCCCACGCGCTCTTGGACCGTTGAATGACCCCCAGCTGCAACATCTCATCGATTTCATATTGTATAACCTGCTGCACCTCATCGGAGATCCGATAGGGTGTTCACCGTAGTGGGGCGTGATTCCCGGTGTCCACTTTGTGGACCTCTATCTCAGTCCTTCCGGGTCAGTTGGTAAACACGGCCTGGAAGCGTTCCAGCATGGTTCGCAGCTGCGACCGCTGGGGTGCGGTTAGCGAGGCACTTACCTACACGTTTTCGATGGACCCACCGGCCTTGGCTTGGGACAGCATGTCCAGGAGGGGGTCTTCCTCCCCGTCCTCAGGCAGGTTGCAAACCGGTAGGACGCAAGCTTTACGTTCGTGATGAGCTTTCATCATATTGACGTGAAAGGCCTTGCTCCTACCTTGGGTGGGGTCAAGAGAGACCACGTAGGTGACTGGATTGAGCTGTTGGTGCACGACGTATGGGCATTCCCAGGCTGCCTGAAGTTTATCCTTTGGTACGGGAACCAGCACCCACACCTTCTGACCCACCTGGTAGGTCCGCTTCCGGGTGTTCTGGTCGTACCAGTGCTTCTGGTCAGCCTGAGCCTGTGTCATGTCATGGACCAACTGCATCAAGGTCTGCATCTTGTCACAGAAGCGCATGACATAATCCACGATGGACACTTCTGAAGGGTTCGGCTCTTCTTCCCAGGATTCCCTTACCAGCCCAAGGGGTCCCCGGACTCGCCTGCCGTACAGGAGCTCAAAGGGGGAGAACCAAATTGAGGCCTGCGGAACCTCTCGGTAAGGGAATAGCAGGTGTGGGAGGTACTGCTCCCAGTCGCGCCCTTGGGTCTCAACCAGCATTTTTAGCATCTGTTTGAGGGTACCGTTGAAGCGCTCACACAAACCATTGGTTTTGGGGTGTTACGCACTCGATACCAGACGCTACACCTGCATTTTCTTACAGAGCGCCTCCATTAGGTGAGACATAAATTGGGTCCCTTGGTCGGTAATTATCTCCCTGGGAAATCTTACTCATGAAAAGATAGCCAACAGTGCATCCGCCACCTTATCTGCCCTAGTTGAGGACAGAGTTACTGCCTCCGAGTACCGGGTAGCGTAGTCTACCACAGTGAGGATGTATTTCTTTCCTGATCTGCTGGGGATAGCCAATGGGCCCACAATGTCCACAGCGATCCGCTGGAAAGGCTCCTATATCACCGGCAAAGAGATCAGGGGAGCCTTGGGTACAGGCCTTGACTTCCCTCTTTGACTGGTGATACAGGAGCGGCAGTAGTTGGTCACATCTGTCCCCAGCTTAGGCCAATAGAAGTGTTGAGAAAGCCGGGCCTTAGTTTTGCTGATCCCCAAGTGTCCAGCGAGTGGAATCTCATGGGCAATCCGCAACAACTCACCCCTAAATTGGTACGGGATGACCAGCTGTCTTTCCCTCAACCACTCCTGTTGGGATTTACCGGGAACTGTCTCCCGGTACAACCTTCCTTGTTCCCAGAACACCCTCTCCTTATCCGACTTGGAGGTGCTCTCCTGGGCGAGGCCTCTCAAGGCCTCCAGGCTCGCATCTGATTGCAGAGCAGCCTGGAACTCCTGGCTGGAGGCAGCCAGAAGGGACGTCAAGGTTCCTTCCTCGCGGGAACCCTCTGGGACCTGCTCTGGGTCCATCTCTGGTTCAGTCGACTCTTTGAGGAGGGTCCAGAAGGCAGGGTGTTACCTACATTCTGGGCACTCTGCGGGTGACAGCGGCTACGGAGGCTGTCTCCCTGGAGTTTTCCACAGACCCATCAGCCGGCGCTGCTCTGGGTTCTACCTCCCCATCCACCCCCAATACCTCAGGAGCAGTGCTAATCATGGGGCAGTTACCTTCTTCATGGTTACTGGTCAGTTGCACGGCATTACCTTCCTCATGGTTCCCGTGCATCTCCCTTAGCAGTGTCCGCTTGCTCCTGTTCGGGGTTCCTCAACCCACAGATATACACCATATACAGGAGGAGATGACATACAGCGACAATTTATGTGCAATATAATCATCATAATTACAGTAGTTACAATTAACCACAGTTAGTAACTATGCCCGGGCAGCGCTGGGCTCTTCAGCTAGTTTTTTAATAAAATGAAGTCACTATGATTGTAATCAGAATATATCTCGCTATTTCTGGTTCTCCTAATAGTGTTGTCTTATTGGTATTGTGCTGTTGAAAGCTTGGAGAGTGAAGCATCCGATTATATACCAAATAAAGGAGCTAGAAAAATCCAAGATGACGATGAGAGACTTCGTCAGTTGTCGGCGGTCTAATTACGGAAAGCATTGGTCTGATCAAGGTCTGTATACCATCTGTTCCTACAGCTATCGCCCGATGTCAGAGCTTTCTAGGTACATGTCTGACTGCATGTTTGCTTATGTTTTAGAGACAGATCTTTTCTTTTTATCCATCAGTATGGTGGGAACAGATTTCACGATGATCAGCCAACTGTTCCCTCACAGAAACAGAGCAGAGATTAAGGTGAGAGGCCATTTTATTCTATTTCTGCTTGGTTAAAGGGAGGGTGTCACCAGAAAATGAGGTTTATGTAATTTTTGTGCTATATGTGTTTTTGAAAAAATATCGGGAAATTTATCACAAAGATTAATCTTGAATTTTAAATAAAAATCTTGCAGTTTTCACACTAGCCACTGTGGGGTTTTTTATTTTCTACAGCAGTGGCCACTGCGCGATGCTGTGTGGGTCCCGCGCCGTCTCTCACTAGCGCTTCCTGGTCCTCGGAGGGCTCGCAGCCCGCGCATGCGCCATAGGTCCTGGCCGCGCTCTCCTTCAGCTCCTTATGCTGGAGGGAGGTCGTGACCCGGTAGCTCTGCCCTGTCATGGCGGCCCCCATCGGGTATTTCATGACGCCTCCTGCTAAGGGTAAGCACCTGATTATCTTTCTTGTTCGCACAATGCCTGCTTCCTCTGCGGCTCCAGATGTTCCTTCTCCATCCCTTTTACTTCAGGTCCATAGCCTCCGTCCAGTACCTTCTTCCCTCTCCTCCTACCCTGCTTTCCCTCTAGTCCCTGACCTGTCATCCTGGTCCCCGGTACTCTCTGTTTCGCTCCTGATCCTCGCTTCATTTTCTGTTTTTTTCCCTATAAGTCGTTCCTTTGGTACCAGCTGTTAGGATATTATCCCCTTTGCACCTGACCCTGACACTCCCTGTATAGGGGGTGGGTTCACTAGGTCTGCTAGCCCAGGGGGCTCTGGTATCCCGACCCAGAGGGTCTATTCTAGGTGGCGCTTCAGTGGTGCTACCGCGTAATACCCATGTGTGCGCAATTTGATGTTTTGACAGGTCAGTGAGGGTCTCAGGACTTGGACCCTTATGATCAGAAACACTATGCAGCACTTTTCTTTTTACATAATTCGAGTTACACTTGAACCTGTTCCCTTTAGATAGACAATAGGCTTGGTTCGTGTTATATGTGCTGTGTGTATGCTGAGGTTCACTCAAGCTTGGGTCACTGTAGGAGACACATATCTGCCAGTGTGTGACTATGGGAAACAGAGACAAAAAAGTAAAATTAAACAATAAAAAAATGTATATAATATGCACTCACAACTAATTATTCCCTGTAGGATGGTGTCCCCAATCCCCATTTTCAACGATTACAAGGCTTGTTTGTGCATCAAACTTTTATCTGATGATTTCTAGTATTTGCCATAAACTTTTTAAAGAAAAAATGTTTTAAATTTTATTTTATATTAT
>VIAB01031959.1:6332-19004 GCA_009801035.1 Oophaga pumilio | reverse complement strand
GTTATACTCACCTTTACCCTAGTTCACTGAAGCCCATGTGGCCTGTAAAAGACAGAAATTAATAAACAACCAAAATACTCACCTTTATACCTAATCCACTGATGCCCATTTCCCCTGTAAAAGAAGAAAAATAATAAACAACCATATCCCTCACCTTTCTGACATGAACATAATCCATATCTGTTCCACATAGATCTGGATGACTGAGATAGCGATCGTATCAGTGATGCAACTATTGTCCTCGCCAGCTGGTTCACACTGAGAAAGGAGCATAATCACTCTCTTGCAGTGTGTAGTTTTGAAAAATTTCACTGGAGTTCATAGCTGATGAACCCCAGAGAGCTCACTTAGGGCACCGCTCACTGCATGAGAACTACTCATAATTCTCCCGAGTATCCCTCATTGTGTAGAATTCTGTGCTCCATCACTACCGATTATTCCCTACGTTTAGAAATTTCAGGCGAAACTTAAAAACAGCTTACAGCCTGCAATGACCCCGCTGCCACCTCATTAACACCAGAGCTGGTGCAACCACCTAACCTACTGTCTCCTTCTGCATTATCCTGTAGAATGTAAGGCCTCAAGGGTAGGGTCCTCTTCCTTCTGTACATGTCTGTCACTATTAGTTTATCTATTGTAATCTCTGTTTGTGTTTTTTTGTAACCCATCTTTATGTGAAGCACCATGGAATCAATGGGGCTCTAAAAAAAAAATAATAATCCTCCGCATGATGTTTTACCCAGTCCTCACCCCTGCTCTCCTTGACTGCACACAGCATAAAGCTGCAGCAGTTGGCACCTGTGTTTTATCATCAACATCATTATCATCAGAGATGTATTGTAGTGGTCCTCTGATTGTTTGCCCTACCCCTCCCACATACTAATACTCCAACAGAACAAGTGGTTGGGCATCAGTGCACTCAATCTCAATTGTTGACCAGGGCCAGGTGAATGGCGCACGGAACCACAGCCACTAGATTCATGAAAAACCAGAAGTGACTGCTGCAAGACTTGGGGCTCAGACTGCTTGCCTGATTTGAAAGGGGGTGAGGTGTAAACCAGATGCCCATGGGCCACAAGTGGAAAATCTGCACTTTCAGCAGGGGATCAGGTGGAAGAAAAATCAAAGCATCTGAAGGCACTGTGAGCCAACCATCTAAAACCACCTCTAATAGTTCTGGCCTCACCATTCATCCAGTGGTACTTGGGCCTACAAAATTATACAGAACATCCTGTCACCTACTTGCAACAGAGGAAGGTGTTTCATTTGAGTAAGTAGCAGACACAGATCAACCATGGCCTCTCTCTCCCTGAAGCACCTACACCACAACCATATGCCCAAATCCCCTATTTGATGCTCTTGTTTTCAAACCAAAAAAAAGTGCAGAGTATTACACAGCCTGTACTATATATAGAGAGAGAGTGGCCAGCAGATTACTACACTGCCTCTTTTCAGAGTATCCCCAGAAAATCAATTAAAAAAAAACTACAAAAACAATGTTGGCTACCTCCTCTTCCTTTGCCTCTTCCACCTATACCGCCACCTCAACCTCAACCTTCTCCTCCACTTAGACCTCCACCTTCTGGTTCAAGATCATATTTTTTTCTTTTTTTATTCTGTTATTTTAAGTGATTTCCCTACCCATGTTTGTTTGCAGGGCAATTGTTTTGCTCTTACCCCATTTTGCTTCCTTTTTCAGCCCCCTAGCAACTTGGCTGTCTGTCATCCTGATCACATGTCCAGCCCACCTGGCTAAGGCTTTCAACAGGAGTGTGTAAACGCTGCAGAGCCCAGCTTGTTCCAGGATCGCCATTTCAGGGACATTGCCTTGCCACCTGATGTGGAGAAGTCTGCTCAGATGAAAGTGATTGGCATGTCAGCTGTAGAGAGTCCAGAACTCACTATCATAGAAAATTGTGGTAAGGACAACCACACAGTTGACCTTCAACTTAATGGTGAGGCTGAGTCCCATTTTACAGTCATGTTACAGTCATGAGTAACTATTTAACAGCCATTTGAAAGCACTGAAGTTCAGGTCGATGTTGAACTTACAACTGTAGTTCAGCTGAATCCAACAACCCGAATATCCATGGGTCAGTTCATCCTTAGTTGTTACCATTTTAGGGCTTGGATATCAGTTGCTGTAATGCTATTTGTAGAACACTGTGGTTGTCTGCCTTCACTTTATAAGTTATGATTTATGATAATGTGCTCTTTTTTATCCATGGTGATTTGTACTTTCATGTGCAGTGGTAATATTAAATGGTGACTCCTAGACTATCTGTCAATCACCTAGTGGTACTGTTCTGTTTTTTCGCTAGAATTTGAAATGTAGTTGGTTTTATAAGAAAGAATAGAAAAGTTGCTTGGCATATCTCCAGTATTTGAGACATATTCATAAGGTTGATTGTCTTCTTAGATCTTACCTTAGCAATTGTGAGCATTAGAATCCCACTAAGTAGCACTGAATTCAAATAGAGTCAAATGAAACAATGGAACATCAGCAATGCTATTGTTATGAAGGAAGGAGAATAAATGCAGAAAACAACCTTACCTCCCACTTAATTCATCCCAAGATGGAAACATTATTCCCATAAAGGCCTCATACTTGTGGTTACTGGTACAAGAAAATGATTCGGGAAATAATCAGTCATTGTTAGGTGAAGAGAAAACCTTTGTTTGTAGTAATTCAGTTTTCTGTCAAAGTCAAAACTGAAGATGCATTTGGGAATTCAATGTTGCCTGGAATTCTAGATAGATCTGCAATCTTTCCAACGTTATTTTCTAAAAAGTGTGCTTTCATATAGGCGCAAACAGAAAAACACTATCTAAACAATAATTAAAATCTCTTTGTTTTAATTTGGTAATGAATACATTCTAGTAAAAGCTTTTGGGTTGGATTATCTCCTGTTCATGTTCCGAACTTGCTCTGTTGGACTACCACTTATTCTGAATTACAACATGCATGCAGGTTATGATTCATAATCTTTGTTCTTTGCTCGCTTTTCTGACAACAAAATTTAATTTCTTCTGCAGCTGAGAAAAAAAAAATAATTGTTTAGTTGTGTTTTATTTTCTACCATGCAAAGGAATATGGAAATTAGTTCAAATTGCTCTATTACCACTTTTATTCAAAGAACTAGTTTAGAGTTTGGACCTACTGTGAAGCAGCAGGACAGCAAGCTTCAACTATGTTGGTATATGTTCCTGAAATCTAAAACAGTCAATCTCTGATATCAAAAGATCTGTTAAAATTCTGATCATGCTACTTAGTAACAATGGTAGAGCTGGTCAAGGTTTATTTTTTACATAACACCATTTTATTACAATATAAAGCCCTAAAAGTGAATGTCCAGATTAGTTGTAAAAAAATGCATAATAATAAACTAATTTATTCATTTATTTTAACAGCAAGACTTAAAAAAACAGGTCTACAACTCATTTACAAATGCATACATTTTAAGCTACACTACTTTTCAACTAAGCCACAGCACTCAAATACCACATCTCCATTTCAAGCAAGGCACAAATAATGTTTAAACACATAGTAAATAGATCTAAAACTAGATGTGACAATTTCAGCACAAATATGTTATCATTTGGTGCAATTTGCTCCAAAGTTGAGACACTCAAAATAAATCTTATCTATTTTAGAAGGTCTACATTCAATTTAAAGAGGACTTTTCATCAGGTTATTAATGGCCAGTTATTATTTAACCCCTTAATGACCGCCAATACGCCTTTTAACAGCGGTCATGAAGGATATTGATTCCTCAGCACCTTCTTGATTCCCACGGCTGTCAGCTGTACATAACAGATGACACAATGGAGTATCGGACCCAACCAGATTTGTGACCGATCAGGGCCGATTACTCCCTTAAATACTGCTGTCAATTGCGACAGCGGTATTTAAGTTGTTACAAGGGGGTCACAAGACCCCCTTTAGCAACCATCGGACCCCCGCAATGAGAATCACGCGTCCAGATGGTTACCATGGTACCCTGAGTCATTGAGTCAGTGAGACACTGACTGCTCTAATGCATTGCTGTACATGAGTACAGCAGTGTATGAGACCAGTGATCAAAGTAAAAAATCTACATGTCCAACAGTCTAAAAGTGTAAAAAAGTGAAAAAAGTAAAGCAAAATGTGTAAAATAGTAAAAAAAAACACACAAATGACTTAAATTCATTTTGCCACTCAAAACGCAGGGTTTCTGATAAAACAATAGTAAACAAAAAAGCACACATAATTGGTATTGCCACATCTATAAAGCTGGCACAGGTATTTATTTTGTTTAGCGAACGGCTTAAAAAAAATAGAAAACACACCAAAAATGTCGCTTTTTCATCATACTGACTCACAAAAAAGTTAATACACAGCGATCAAAAAGCCACATGTAAAAAAAATTCTGATAGAAATGAAAATGCCACACTGTCCTGCAAAAAAACTGAAACTAATATGGCTCATTCAGCAAAAAAATAAAATAAGTTACAGCTCTCAGAATAGGACGATGCAGAAACAAATTCATTTTGCTAAAATATTGTTTTTAGTGTGTAAAAATAGCAAATCATAAAAAAAAACATATAAATCCGGTATTGCTGTAATTGAACCGACCCAACGAACAAATCAGTCTTATCACTTTTACCACAAGGTGAACAGCGCAAACAAATTAAAATAAAAACAATAACTGAATTGCTTTGATTTTGTTCATTCTTTGTCTGAAAAATTTGAATAAAAAGCGATCAAAAATATTATGTACCCCAAATTGGTACCAAACAAAGCTGCAACCCATTCATCAAAAAATAAGCCCTTGTACAGCCCTTTGTTCACCAAAAAATAAAAAACTTACAGCTCTCAAAATATGACAACAATAAAACTTTTTATAAAAAAAGCATTTTTATTGCGTGGTAGCAGTGAAACTTTAAAAAAAAACTATAAATCTGGTATCGCTGCAATCGCGCCGACCAAAAGAAAAAATCCTCCTTATCACTTATACCGCACGGTCCAACAGCACAAAAATAAAAATAAGAACTCTTCTTGTACTGCTGTCTATTTGTTCATTCTACCTCATAATAATCAGAATAAGGCTTGGCTCATATTTATCCTGTGCTCTCCGCTGATCGCTTACATTGGGGCTTCTGTGTAAATTCCCCAAAAATGCGATTCATACAAAACCCCAGGGTGGAACCACTCACTTAAGAGGCAGATGGAGTCACTTTGGACTGTTCTGTGTTCCAGCGTTGTCCCATCATTATAGGCAACATTTTAGTGCACAAGTGTGTGTGACCACAGATATGTGCACACCTAAACAGATGGAGACCACTGGAGCCAAAGCCAAACGAAGTATGAAGTGTCTCCTTCTGACTCATGGAGGGTGGTTCTGTTGGTGGTTTCATCTGAATCGCATTTTTGTGGGATTTACATGGAAACCCCCACATTAGTGCTCAGCGTAGAACACAAAAATATGATCCCAGCCTTATTCTGGAAGCGATCGAATAATATTATGTACCCCAAAATGTTACCAATAAAAACTTTAATTTATCCCACACAAAACTAGTCCCCACTCAGGTCCATTATCTGTCACTGGAGCTATAGGGGTTCCCACGTTCCTGGTAGAACAAAGACTCTGGAGAATTGATATGGCTTCAGTAACCTCAAATAAAATCCAGTGAATTCTTTGTCCCAAAATCCAAGTGCCCCCCTCCTAAGCCCCACTGTGCCTAAATCACAGTAAGCAGTCATATGTTTGGCATTATTGTAATGGAGAGAAGGCCCTTAATTTACGGGTGCGAATCATCAGAAGCACAAACTGGACACAATGTGGTGCTACACTATATTTTTTGGCATAATGTTTGGGTACTAGACTGGCAGATTTGCAGTTCTCCAGAATAAAGCACGGTGTGGATGTTACAAAATGGTCATTTCAGCAATAGATGAATTCACTGAGAGGTGCAGTTTCTACAATGGGGTCACTTTTGTTTTTTTTTGTGGTTCTGACATCTTTGGGGTTCTGCAAATATCGCCCATAAACTATCTAGCAAAATCTGTGCTCCAAAAGCCAAATAGCGCTTCATCTTTCTCAGCCATGACGTGTGGCCTAACAGTAATTTCTGACAAGATATGGGGCAGCACCATGTTTGGGAGAAATTGTGCAAAAAATTGTGAGGTCTAGTTTCACCTATTAACTCTTGTTTACCTGATAAATTTGCACCAAATACAAAAATTACATGTTTACCACTAAAATCTCATATTTCCACGTCTCACTGTCATAAAATTCTGTGATGCACCTATGGGTTCGAAACACTCACTACATGCCTAGAAGAATTCCTTGAGGTGTCTAGTTTCCAAAATGGGTTCACTTGGGGGGGGTTTCTGCTGTTTTCACATGTCAGCGGCTCTTCAAATGTGACATAGCATTCACAATCTATCCCATGTAAATAGCACTCTTTCCATTCCTAGCTCATTTTCTCCTATTATCCATTGTGAAAATTACTAACTTGGAACTAAAACATTTTTCTGAAAAAAATTAAAATTTCAATATGAATACCTAATGTAGTCAAATTCTGTGTATACCTGTGGGTTCAAAATGCTCATTGTACCCCTGGAAAAAATTCTTGAGGGGTGTAATTTCCATCAAAGTCTGCGTACCAAAACATCACTCCTTCCTTTCCGAGCCCTCCCGTGCACCCAAACAGTGGTTTTCATCCACATATGGAGTATCTGCGCATTTAGTAGAAATTGCAGAACAAATTTTTAGGTCGACTTTCTCCTGTTAACCTTGTGAAAAAAAATTATTTGAGGCTAAAAGTACATTTTTGTGGGTAAAATGTAATTTTTTCGTTTTCACAGCTCTATGTTATAAACTTCTTTGAAGCACCTGGGGGTTCAAGGTACTCATGACACATCTAACTAAGTTCCCTAAGGGGTCTAGCTTCCAAAATGGGGTCACTTGTGGGGGGTTTCTACTGTTTAGACATACCAGGGATTCTCCAAATGCGACATGGTATCCGTTCTTGATTCCAGCCTTTTTTGTATTCAAAAAGTCAAATGGTGCTCCTTCCTTTCTGAGCCCTGCCATAAGCGCAAATAGTAGTATTCCCCCAAATATGGGGTAGCGGGCATTTTCAGTAGAAAATATACAAGATATTTTGGAGTCTATTTTTTTCTGTAACTCTTGTGAAAATTAAAAAATTTGGGCTAAAATTACTTATTTGTTGGTAGAATTAGATGTTTTTTATTCTCACAGCTCTACGTTATAATCTTCTTTGAAGCACCTGGGGGTTCCAGATGCTCATGACACATCTATGCAAGTTCTCTATGGGGTCTAGTTTCCAAAATGGGGTTACTTGTGGGGGGTTTCCTGTGTTTAGGCACATCAGGGCTCTCGAAGCGCGACATGGCATCTGCTCTCAATTCCAGCCGTGTTTGCATTAAAAACTCAAACGGTGCTCCTTTCCTTCCGAGCCCTGTCGTGGGCCCAAATAGTAGCATTCCCCCACATATGGGGTAGCAGCATACTCGGTATAAAATATACAACAAATTTTGGGATCCATTTTCTCCTGTTACCCTTGTGAAAAAAAAAAAAAAATGGGCTAAAAGTACATACAGTTGAAACTAGTAGTTTACATACACTATATAAGACACATACAGTGCCATGCGAAAGTATTCGGCCCCCTGGAACTTTTCAACCTTTTCCTACATATCATACCTCAAACATAAAGATACCAAATGTAAATTTTTTGGTGAAGAATCAACTACAAGTGGGACACAATTGTGAAGTTGAACGAAATTTATTGGTTATTTTACATTTTTATGGAAATACAAAAACTGAAAAGTGGGGGGGCAATATTATTTGGCACCTTTAACTTAATACTTTGTTGTGCCACCTTTTGCTGTGATTACAGCTGCAAGTCACTTGGGGTATGTCTCTATCAGTTTTGTACATCGAGAGACTGAAATTCTTGTCCATTGTTTCTTGTCAAACAGCTCGACCTCAGTGAGGTTGGATGGAGATCGTTTGTGAACAGCAGTTTTCAGCTCTTTCCACAGATTCTCGATTGGATTCAGGTCTGGACTTTGACATGGCCATTCTAACACCTGGATACTTTTATTTGTAAACCATTCCATTGTAGATTTTGCTTTATGTTTGGGATCTCCGTCCCAGTCTCAGGTCTTTTGCAGACTCCAACAGGTTTTCTTCAAGAATGGTCCTGTATTTGGCTCCATCCAACTTCCCATCAATTTTAACCATCTTCCCTGTCCCTGCTGAAGAAAAGCAGGCAAAAACCATGATGCTGCCACCACCATGTTTGACAGTGGTGATGGTGTGTTCGGGTGATGAGCTGTGTTGCCTTTACGCCAAACATATCGCTTGGCATTGTTGCCAAAAAGTTCGATTTTGCTTTCATCTGACCAGAGCACCTTTTTCCACATGTTTGGTGTGTCTCCCAGGTGGCTTGTTGCAAACTTTAAATGACACTTTTTATGGATATCTTTGAGAAATGGCTTTCTTCTTGCCACTCTTCCATAAAGGCCAGATTTGTGCAGGTCAATTAGAATTACCATAATTATTAATATTTGCCAAATGCTAGAATAATGAGAGAGATAATGTTTTAAGACATTTTTTATTACTTACTGCAAAGTAAGAAGTTTACATACACTAAGATTACTATGCCTTTAAACAATTCTGGACTGCCCATATGATGATGTCATGTGTTTGGAAGCTTCTGTTTTTTGTCAACATCTGAGTTAATTAGAGACACACCCTGTGGATGTATTTTAATGCACACCTGAAACACACTGCTTCTTTGTGTAGCATCATGGGAAAGTCTAAAGAAATCAGACAAGATATCAGGAAAAGCATTGAGGATTTGCACAAGTCTGGCTCATCCTTACATACAATTTCAAGATATCTGAAGGTGCCTCGTTCATCTCTACAAACAATTATACGCAAGTACAAACAACTTGGGAATGTCCAGCCATCATTCCGCTCACGAAGGAGACGGGTTCTGTGTCCCAGAGATGAACACGCTTTGATCCAACATGTGCATATCAACCCAAAGACAAAAGCAAAAGACCTTGTGAAGATGATCGTGGAAGCTGGTAAGATTGTGTCAATATCAATTGTGTCAAGGGGGATAGCGCCTGGGGTAGACAGGTCAAAGAAGAGAGCACAGAAGAGAGAAGTCAGCACATGGGGAAAGAGAGAGTGGATAGGTGGGTGAGCACATGGGGGGAGAGATTCTCAACACTGCAAAGCCTGCCCCCATCGTGACATTACCACCCTCCCAATATAATAGCATTGGACCTCCATCTAGTAGTGTATATAAACTTCTAGCTTCAACTGTATTTGTTGGTATAATATGATTTTTTACTTTCACAGTTCTACGTTATAAACTTCTGTGAAGCGCCTGCAGGTTCCAGGTGCTCATGACACATCTAGATAAGTTCCCTAAGGGGTCTAGTTTCCAAAATGGGTTCACTTGTGTGGGGTTTTCACTGTTTAGGCACATTAGTGGCTTTCCAGAAACTAGACATGGCGTCCCCTCTTGATTCCAGCTGTTTTTGAAAAGGTGCTCCTTCCTTTCTGAGCCCTGCCATGCACCCAAACAGTGGATTTACCTCACATATTAGGTATTAGGATATTCAGAAGAAATTGCACAACAAATCTTAATGTCTATTTTCTCCTGTTACACTTGTGAAAATAACACATTTGTAGCTAAACTAAAATTTTTGTGAAAAAAAGTTAAATGTTTATTTTTTCCTTCCACATTGCTTTAGCTCATATGAAGTAGCAGAAGGGTTAATAAACTTCTAAAATAAGTACCTCTGGGGGTGAAGTTTTTATAACGGTGTTACTTTGGGGTATTTTCTGTATATAGGCATCACAAAGTCACTTTAAATGTGAGGTGGTATCTAAAAAAATGGATTTGTAAATTCTGTTGGGAAAAAGGAGAAATTGCTGGTCAGCTTTTAGCCCTTATAACTTACTAACAAAAAAATTATGTTTCAAAAATTGTCCTGATGTAAAGTAGACATGTGGGAAATGTTATTTATTAACTATTTTGTGTAACATAACTTTCTGATTTAAGGGCATAAGAATTAAATGTTTGAAAATTGCGTTATTTTCTAATTTTTTACCACATTTCTGATATTTTGACAAATAAAAGCAAGTCATATGGAATAAATTTTCACACTGTCATGAAGTACAATATGTCATGAAAAAAACTGTCTCAGAATAAGTGGGATCTGTTGAAGTGTTCCAAAGTTTTAACCACACAAATTGACAGTGATCAGAATTCAATTTGACTTGGTCATTAAGGTCAAAATTGGCTTGATCACTAAGGGGTTATTGTTTTTCCCGTTGCTCCTGAGTAATCCATTTTTTGTTTGCTTGCTTTTTTATGAATCTGGTACCAAGGATGCGAATTTCTCAATGTAGCACTAATTTTCATTGTAATTGCTAGAGATTACAAGATCGATCTGCTGAGAATCGACTTAAAGTCGATTCTCAAACTCACAGGTCCCCACGGATTTGAATACTGTACGATTCGATGCAAAAAAAATTGCTGGTGTTCAAAATGTATGTTGAATCAAAGCATGGCACTTGCAATAGACAAAGTAGCATGAATGACAAGAAAACCCCTATACAATGGCAAAAAATTTGGGAGTCACTAGTAGCAGTACCACCAGCATTACTGGCAGCAACCATCTTGAGAAAAGCTTACACTTGGTCACCTTTGCCTCTAGTAAGTTTATCAGAGGAGAGGAAATGAAATGCATAATGGAATACATGTCTCACTACTTGTCTCAGTCACATCAATATGTTGTTGCCTATAACAGCGACACTATTGCTATTGCATTGCTATTGCATCGTTTTATTTTTTAAATTTTCCTTTTTTGTGCCCACAAAACAGGAATCCAGTTGTTCGTTTGTGTAGAAACTGAACTCCCGCATGTCCAAGTTCAGCTGAATTGATGCTTAACCACCTGGATTTCACTGCCTTTTGTGAAATAATCACGAATGATAAGATTGTATAGAAGATAACTAGCCACCAATATTTATGGAAAAAAATGTCATTAGCCAATTTTTTGCCAAAACAAAATTTATCATGTTCTCTCCATCAAATTTTAAATATTTATAATAACTCTCACCTTCTTTCTAATTTTATTGCTAAAATTATTATTTTTTGAGCTTGCATCTGGGGTGATTTTCCCTGGCAGCACCTTACACAGGACTGGATCCCTGCAGAAAGCGTAAAATTGTTCCAACTTACTGTTATGCTGGGTGATGGTTTAATGACCTGCTGCTAGCTAGTAAGAGCGATGTGTGGGTCACACTTGGCGCTAGCTGTCACACTGCCGCACATCCATAGTGCTGGGTATACTCTTCAACCACCTCCCTGTCCTGGCAAGTGGGGACTATAGCAGAGCCCTTCACAGGCGGCAAGCAGCATGGTGGCTTGTGACTAGACACACAAACAGCAGAAAGGGCAAATACACCAAAATCAAAAACCGCAGTGCAACTGCAGGGACTAAGGTGAACAATGAAAAACCAAGTGCAGGCACCAAAGCATGAACATCCTCAGAAGGACAGAAACACTGACCTTAACCATTCACCTGAACAGAAAATAATCAGAAATAAAAGGAGGAAATGGCAGGATTAAATCTGCCTTCCAGCAGTCACCTAACCACGCTGTGGCAATGCCCAATCTCCAACCCCAGACCACAGAAACACCGGAGAAGGTGGGAAAAGACTGAAGGGAACCTCCCACCATCTGACTGCCCCAGCAGATATGGCGTCCCGAACCCGCTGACAGTGCCCACACAGCATAATCACTGTGAGCACATTAGCCCTCTCAGGTACAGAGCTACCATTCCTGACACTTACGAAACAATAATTCTTGGAATTGTGTTAATGCAATTTTCAGTAAAAAATATTCTCAATTTTTGTTGGTGTACAATTGCAATTTTCAGGTTAATTAATTTATTTCCACAGTATGATAATAAAATTGCACACATCCATTAATTTCAAACAATTTCATTATATTTTCTATATTAACCAATAATGAATATGGTATTAGTAAACAATTTGTATGATTCGTTTGGTAATATATTGGGAAATCATGTGTCTGAACCTCTTTTGTAGCAGGTTTACAACTAAAACCTAAAGGTCAAAAAACAATCAAAAGACAATGTAAAGCATAAGAATAACATTATTAAAATGTCAGGCTGAATAATTATATTTAGCCATGACATTTTATTTCCAAATTAAATAATTGTGATAGTCATGGTGATGAACAATGACAATATTTTAGTCTACTTGTCTTCTCGGGGAGAGAGAAACAGTCTTCTGGGACAAACCACATAAATTCTCCTAACATTGCTAGCAGAAATTTATATCTGCTGCCTACACATGCCACGCAGATTCAGGAGGGATGAAGACAGGTAGTAGATCAACAAGATCCACCTTTATAAGCTAATTTTAAATGATTCATTAACTATTTCATTGATAATTTGCATATCCTTAGCCCAAGAGACTGGAAACTAAACTTAAATCCTATCTCCACAGATAACTTTGAATTCAGATATGATGGCAAATAATTGATTTTGGAGCAGTTTAACTTACAAATGTTCAGTTTGTCTGATTTTTATCTTTATAGGTATATTTT